>JAJKFJ010022155.1:0-72403 GCA_027382625.1 Tetmemena sp. SeJ-2015 | reverse complement strand
GGGGTTTTTGGGGCCCCCCAAAAAGGGGGGGGAAAAGGGGGAAGGGGGGGGGTTTTTTTTTAAAAATTTTTAAAGGGGGAAAAAATTTTTTTTTGGGGGGACCCCCCGGGGGGGATTTTTAAAAAGGGGTCGGGGTTTTTTTTAAAAAAAAATTTTTTTAAAAAAGGGTTTTTCCTTGGAAAAAACCCGGAAAAAAATTTTTCCCCCCCAAAAAGGGGGAAAAATTTTTTTTTTCCCCCCGGGGAAAGGGTGGTTAAAAAGGAAAAAACCCCCCGGGGCCCCCGGGGTTGCCCCGGGGGAAAATTTGTTTCCCCCTTTTAAAAAAAAAAAAATTTTTTTAAACCCCCCCCCCCGGGGGGGGCCCCCCCCAAAAAACCCCCCCCCCCTTTTTGGGGGGGGGGTTTTGGGTTTTAAATCCCCGGGGGGAAAAAAACCGGCCCCCTTTTTCCCCCGGGGGGGTTTGGGGTTTTTTCCCTTTTTGGGGTTTTAAAAAAAAATTTTTTTTGGGGGGGGTTTTTTTTTTTCCCCCCCCCCCTCCCAAAAACCCGGGGGTTTTGGACCCCAAAAAAATTTTTTTCCCCCCCCCAAAAAAACCCCCCAATTAAAAAATTAAAAACCCCCCCCTTTTTTTAAAACCCAAAAAAAAAACCCCCCCCTTTTTTTTCCCCCAAAAAACCCAAATTTTTTTGGGGGGGGGGTTTTTTTTTTTTAAACCCCAAAACCCCCTTTCCCCCCCAAAAAACCCCCTTTTCACCCTTTAAAGGGGGAAAAAAATTTTTAATTTTTTTAAAAACCCCTTTTTTTTCCCGGGAAAAGGGGAAAAAAAAAAAAAAATTTTTTTTTTTTTTTAAAAAAAAAAAGGAGGGGTTTTTTTTAAAAAAAAAGGTTTTTTCCCCCCAAAAAAAAAATTTTTTAAAAAAAAGGGTTTTTTAATTTGGGCCCCCCCCTTTTCCAAAAAATTTTTTTTTTTAAAAAATTTTTTAATTTTTGGGAAATTTTTTGAAAAAAACCCCCTTTAAAAAAATTTTTTTTCCTAAAAAGAAAAAAATTTTCCCCAAAAAATTTTGGGAAAAACCCAACCCCCCCCCTTTAAATTGTAAAAAACCCCAAACCGGAAAATTTTTTTTTTCCCCCCCTTAACGGGTTTTTAAAAAAAATTTTGGGAACCCCCAAAAAAATTTTTTTTTTAAAAAAAAAGGGGACGGGGGGCCCCCAAAAAAATTTTGGACAATTTAAATTTCACCAAAAGTTTTCAAATTCTTTTTTTATGGCCAACCAACTTTTTAAAAATAAATTTTTTTAAAAAAAAAATTTTTTTTTTTTTTCCCCCCCCCTTTTTTTTTGGGACCCAAAAAAAAAAGGGGGGGTTTTTGCTGGGTTTTTTTTTGGGGCCTTTTTTTTAAAAATTTCAATTCAACTCTGCAGAGCTTGCAACTCTTACAACTCTAACCTATGGTTGTCTCATTCTGTTCCACCGAACAAGTTGTCAAAGCTAAGCAGTTGGAGCAAGCATTGGTTCTCAACTTCGAAGTTGCATCTGCTTGTGTTAATGCATTCAAGTATCTTAACCTCTCACTGAGTTATTGCTCTCGGTGCTTAAGCAGAGGGGACTTAGTCACTGAGTTCAACAACTATGTCAGAGTTACGTTGCTGGAGATGCAGTAGCACGATGCAGGGCATGTTTGAGCTGAGTCCAAGAGTCTGCTATCAACTTTCAAGGTAACCTCACCTCCTGATTTCTTACTTGCTAAACTCAGACTCAATTTAGAATGCGTAATAAAATGGTTGACAACTACATTGCTTAAACTTATACTGTGCCAAGGCTCGGGGAGGGCAGGGTGGGGGAGCTTGGCGACACGTCTTACGGAGGAGCGAGGACGAGAGACAAGGTAAGAGACAAGTACTCAGTTGAGCTCAAAGTATAGGTGTGGTCACGAGAGAGCGGAGATCGGATCTCCAAAGATAAGTCAAAACTTTCGGAGTTGTCTGCAGCAGCTCTGGGAGCGACCTCAACTTATCTTTACATAAATTTAACACTCAAACAACTAGTAATAATAATAAGAACTGACATTTTATCTTTCTTGATAAAGTGCAGATGTCTGATGCCTCCTACTTTCATCATCGAAGCACTGAGGTCCAATACTTAATCATAATAATCTCGATGATGGAAAACTTGCCATCCATTTTTAATCCATTAATAAAATGAAATTGGATGGAGCTTTTATCATTTGCAACATTAGAAGATCTTAAAATGTAAAGACTTAAAACTTCTGAACCACTTACATAAAATTGAAGTTGAGCTCCATTAAAAACTATCAGAAATGCAGTTTGGCGACTTAGATAAAATCAAGAATCAGTGGATGAGACTTTCAATTCTCAGAATAGAAGTTCAATAAATTTGAAGCAAACTTCAATTCAATTTATTGCAGGCTCCATTAATATAATGGAACTTTAAATTATCTAAGGTAAGTAACCCTAAATAACTAGAGCTCTAGAACACAAAATCCTTGTATAGTAGATGCAGAACCCCATAACTTTTAGATTTACTAAACGGTGTGGAGCTCCGCATCTAAGATACAGGATATGTGTATACCCACCACGGGAATACGTATAGTCCTGTGAAGTTATCCCTCCCATATTTCGTCCACCGGCCGGGTTTAAACGAGTTTTACTCAACGATGGGTTAACCTTGGTACTAGCTACTATCATTGCTTATGTGAGCATCCTTAATTAAACCCGGGAGCCGCTTTTAAGCTACTCTCCCACCATACCACTGGCTATGGGCAGATATTTCCGCAACTACATTCACTAGCTCCTGAACATTCACTTGCTTCATCCCTTACACCCGGGCCGCTTTTAAGCTACTCCCACCACTAAAGGCAAAGGGTGGTCCAGTTAGGCTCGCTCCTGATCGAGGATCAAGGTTAAATTCATACTAGCTACTATCGTCGTGTCATTTGCACCCTTAATTAAACTCGGGAGCCGCTTTTAAGCTACTCTCCCACCATACCACTGGCTATGAGCAGGTGTTTTCCCAACTACATTCACTAGCCCCCAGTTACTTAGCAGCTTTATCCCATACACCCGGGCCGCTTTTAAGCTACTCCCACCAATAAAGGCAAAGGGTGGTCCGGTTAGGGCGTGGTACATAACCAGAGGAGAAAAGGGCGATTTTTCAACTTATTTTCATTATAAAATAATTTCATTATATAGAACATTTCTCAAATTTTAAATATTCATATAGGGAGGACGACCACACCTGCGGACTACTTAAGCGCGGCGCCGCACTGTAAAGAGTTTATAATATTTATTTAAATTTCCAGACTGCCGGAGGCTCTGCCTTAACCACTACGACTTTTCTAATAAATGAGAAAACAAATTATTTTATCCTGGCATTTATTTCACTTGGAAAAGAATTATTAATTAGTGCGCCGCTGATTGAACTCACTTCAATAAATGGAAACAATAAAAATGCAAGTTCAATAAAACTTAAAACTCTAAATTATGAGATTTTGATCTACCTCTGGGAGGCTCGATGGTCATTCTTTCAATAATTTGAATCCAATAAAGCTAGTCCAAGTTTGCTCCTGATCAACAGAACTCATTTTCATAAATATTTCGGAGCTCAAAAATCAAACTCTCAGCTGAAAGATATAGGTTAGAGCCTCACTACTATTCCTGCAATTATTTATGAAACTAAAAACGAATGCGACAAAAATCTAATTTTTGAAACATTCGATAAATGAGACTACAGCTATTATGTGCGATACTACTAACAGATTGATAAAAGTTATATAAATGCTGAGAGTGTCTCTCGTCTAAGCTCCATTTAAAATCTAAAACTCAATCAAATTAACAATATAGTGCGCTTTTCCCGCCCCCCATTGCATTTATTTTCTTTATGCATTATTTGTCTTGTTATAATTAACTTGGTCATTATATAATCACACTTATTTCAAACTAATCAAAAATAAACACATCATTTAAAATATAATTCAAAATTTGAATTAATAACTAACGCAGCTCATTATAACTACTACTTTTTAGATAATAACCCAACAGAGACTGCCAACACAACTAAAAGATGGAGACTTGCTGAATGACGTGTGGTGAGGTCCAAGCACGGTCCTCTATTTAATATACAATAAGTTGGGGGAGTAGCAAGAGCTTCGCGCGATAGTGGCCACATTAATATACTTAAAGCTACTGAGATCCCCGCTAAGCTAAATGAAAGGTGTGATTAGAAAGTTAGGGCTAGAGTTCAGAGTGAAGCTGAGTTGGAGTTGTAGTGAGCTCCAAACAAGTTGAGTTGAGATGAGTAGAGTTGAGTTAGGTTGAGTGTGAGGAGTTAGCAGTTCACACTCTGTAAGAAGGGAGTGAGTTGAGCACTGTGAGTTCAAGTGGACTCTGCAAGGACTGCGTTCGAGTCACTGATTAAGATCGGGGTCAGTGGATACAAGGTAATCAAACTTGCTTATAATTATAATTATATTTATAGTAAAGATGTGGACTCGCTTCAAGCGAACGGTGAACGCAGCCTCCAACCTCCTGGCCCGCAGTCCAGCCCAGAGCAACGAGAGTAGTCTCGATCGTACTCAACTCAGCGACAGGAGTGAGTCAATCATCTCCAACGCTCTCCTCCAAACTCAAGCTCAAGGACCGGTGCGTGAGAGTCTGCTCCAGGACAAGCGCAAGACGATCGTACTCTGGACGCCAGTCGTGATTGGCAAGAACTTCACTCACTCTTTCACTGCCACCAAGAAAGAGTACTCGACAACCAGACAGATGCACCACATGCGCATCCCAACTTCCTGCTTGGCCCTCGAAGGTGGGTTGATCATTGACTTGCCTCAAGTCGACGTTGAGAACAACTTGAACCTGATCCTTGAAGTTGGCAACTTTGAAACGGATGAAGTATTGATCGAGTACTTGAGGACCTTGTACCTACGAATCAAGGATATGAAAGTGCAAGCTCGAACTGGCCAAGGTCAGCAGAGGCAGCTCGTACAACTCAGCTCCACTACAGGACCTCGCAACAACACGGAGGTATTTGATCCCGTGTAGAGAGCTCTTGATGCGATCCTCAACAGAGCAGTCCCAACATTGGAACCCGAGTTGGAGCAACTCATAAATCAACCCAGACTTAAACGCAGAGTTCAGAAGCGGTTTGAGAAGGAGTAGCTCGTTAAGCGTCTGTACTTTCAAGAGCAAGTCAAACCCAAGCTGATTGCAAAGGAGGTGAAGATCTCACTTGATGTTGTCCGTGCCATCATAGTCAAGTGCAAGTGCATGCTCAAAGATCAAAGCAGGAGGAGCAGAGGACAAGTGAGACCAGGACCACGAGGTTACAGTCGAGTAGAGTTGTGCGAAGCTATACAGAGGAGACTCGAACTTACTGGAGTTCATAAAGTAACTTTGGAAAGTTTGAGAGCTGGCATAGAGTAAGACATACTCAACAAGAAGATGGAACGAGAGTTAGCACTGGACGAAGAGATCAAGGATGAGCAAGCATCTCACTTGCAAGTCGGTAGTGCTGGCTCGCGCTCACTTGCAAACTCAATCCCTTGCTAAGCAACTCTGGGCAAGATGCTGAAAGAGGACTTCAAGTTGCAGTTCGGTGGCTTCCCTAGCTCAAATCTCAAGTACAAGGATCCTTAGTTTGATGAGAAGCGACTTTGGGTTTCAAGGTTGCTTGCGCAGTTTCTATTTGAAGAGTTCATAATCATCAGCATTGATGAGAGCAACTTCCGCTCGGACTAAATAAGCAAACGACAGTGGTCAATCAATACCAAAGTAGTTAAGCGCTAACTCAAGTAGCAACTCGAGTACGGACTCGCATCTCAGAATGTACAAGGTGGAGATCGCGATAACGAAGATGAGTTTGAAGATGAGGAGCCAAGTATCAACAGTCTTGAACAAGAGCTGTTCCACAACACCTCGCATCGCAGCGGACTTGCTCCAGAGTAACTTGCAACACCTCGTAGACACCAGGTGCGAGAGCAGCAACGACAAGAGTTGAGTGCAGTGAGGAGGAGGATTGACTAGTTTGAGTTGATCAGTTCGGCAAGTAAGTACTTGCAATGTTCATTGTTGGTTATAGGTTCTAACTTAGTCCACTCAAGGCATGAGCACAATCAACTCACTCCTGTGTTGGAAGATGATGAGGAGCAACTCTCAACTAGTTACAAGTTAAGAGCACGAGCTGCTTCACTCGATTCAATCAGTAGTGGACCACTGTCCAACTCAGACAGAGAGAGCGAGAGGAGTGCTGACAGTGACTCTGAAGGTAAGACCTTTGCAAGTTGAACTTGTAGCTGCACTGTCTGAGGATGAGAGCAAAGAGTTGAATGCAGGAGTGGAGCAACCTGACAACGAGGTCAACAGAATTGAACTCGCTCGCGCAGAGTTGAGCAGAGCTTTGGGAAAGTACGGACAAGTGGCACAGAGACTGTGCAGGGAGAAGGATAGGAAGCGACAGCAGTAGTATTCCATGTCCTTGCTATCAGCGATCTCTCAAGACCAAGTCATTGCAACTCAAATCTTGGAGGGAGGAGTCGACTCGACTGTCTTTGAGAACTTTGTATACAGGACCTTGTACAGTGTAAGGACTTCACCACTGAGCAAAGACAAAGATATCCTACTCTTTATGGACAACGCAGTCATACACCGCCACTCGCAGGTACTCGAGACTTGCAAGTTGTTGAAGTGTCATGTCCTCTTCAACGCTCAGTACTCACCTTGGTTGAACCCAGTCGAGCAGTTGTTCGGATACTTGAAGCGTAAAGTCAAGAGCGCTCGTGTTGAGAGCAAGTAAGTTACAAGCATAGCAAGTCGTGAAGTCATGCTTACCTTTCTATTATAGAGAGCAGCTGGTCAGAGTTATAGCGCAGAGCATCAAGGACTTGGACCAAAGTAAGACGCAGTCGTTGTGGTTATTCAGCATCAAGTCTTGGATACAGACTTTGACATTCGGTCATGTCTGAGTTCTAGTCGTGATCAACACTGTGTTCTTGCGTAGAGCATTTTCAAATGTATGTCCAAGTTTCAAGGTCTGTGTGAACAACCCTGACTTACAAGGTCTGACTTTGACATACTCAAGTACAAGTTGTAATGTCGGTGTCAAAAGTCAACTCCACTACGAGGGACCCTTTGCAAGTCGGTGTCCAAGTTGCAACTTCAGAGTCGACAACCAACTTGGCAAGTTCGTGGCTGAGTTGAAATGTCAGTGAGATCAGCAATCGCGAAAGTGTGGTAGCATTTACAAGTCACTTTCTAAGTTGCAAAGTCAATGCGAACATACAACATGTCTAGAGCACATCCTGAAATGGTTCGTCCAGAGCGGAGCTGTCAGTGAGACATGTCAACACACAACCAACATGGCGTTGCAAAGTTCTGCTTCGAGCTGAGTCATCTCTTGCAAGTGTATGTAGTGATGAGGTAGTTCGTCGATAAGTCGAGTAGGAATGATAAGTATGAGGTAAGCATGCGCAATAAGATTCAAGTTGATCACGACTAGAACTCAGACGTGACCGAATGTCAAAGTCTGTATCCAAGACTTGATGCTGAATAACCACAACGACTGCGTCTTACTTTGGTCCAAGTCCTTGATGCTCTGTGCTATAACTCTGACCAGCTGCTCTCTATAATAGAAAGGTAAGCATGACTTCACGACTTGCTATGCTTGTAACTTACTTGCTCTCAACACGAGCGCTCTTGACTTTACGCTTCAAGTATCCGAACAACTGCTCGACTGGGTTCAACCAAGGTGAGTACTGAGCGTTGAAGAGGACATGACACTTCAACAACTTGCAAGTCTCGAGTACCTGCGAGTGGCGGTGTATGACTGCGTTGTCCATAAAGAGTAGGATATCTTTGTCTTTGCTCAGTGGTGAAGTCCTTACACTGTACAAGGTCCTGTAGACAAAGTTCTCAAAGACAGTGGAGTCTACTCCTCCCTCCAAGATTTGAGTTGCAATGACTTGGTCTTGAGAGATCGCTGATAGCAAGGACATGGAGTACTACTGCTGTCGCTTCCTATCCTTCTCCCTGCACAGTCTCTGTGCCACTTGTCCGTACTTTCCCAAAGCTCTGCTCAACTCTGCGCGAGCGAGTTCAATTCTGTTGACCTCGTTGTCAAGTTGCTCCACTCCTGCATTCAACTCTTTGCTCTCATCCTCAGACAGTGCAGCTACAAGTTCAACTTGCAAAGGTCTTACCTTCAGAGTCACTGTCAGCACTCCTCTCGCTCTCTCTGTCTGAGTTGGACAGTGGTCCACTGCTGATTGAGTCGAGTGAAGCAGCTCGTGCTCTTAACTTGTAACTAGTTGAGAGTTGCTCCTCATCATCTTCTACCACAGGAGTGAGTTGATTGTGCTCATGCCTTGAGTGGACTAAGTTAGAACCTATAACCAACAATGAACATTGCAAGTACTTACTTGCCGAACTGATCAACTCAAACTAGTCAATCCTCCTCCTCACTGCACTCAACTCTTGTCGTTGCTGCTCTCGCACCTGGTGTCTACGAGGTGTTGCAAGTTACTCTGGAGCAAGTCCGCTGCGATGCGAGGTGTTGTGGAACAGCTCTTGTTCAAGACTGTTGATACTTGGCTCCTCATCTTCAAACTCATCTTCGTTATCGCGATCTCCACCTTGTACATTCTGAGATGCGAGCCCGTGCTCGAGTTGCTACTTGAGTTAACGCTTAACTACTTTGGTATTGATTGACCACTGTCGTTTGCTTATTTAGTCCGAGCGGAAGTTGCTCTCATCAATGCTGATGATTATGAACTCTTCAAATAGAAACTGCGCAAGCAACCTTGAAACCCAAAGTCGCTTCTCATCAAACTAAGGATCCTTGTACTTGAGATTTGAGCTAGGGAAGCCACCGAACTGCAACTTGAAGTCCTCTTTCAGCATCTTGCCCAGAGTTGCTTAGCAAGGGATTGAGTTTGCAAGTGAGCGTGAGCCAGCACTACCGACTTGCAAGTGAGATGCTTGCTCATCCTTGATCTCTTCGTCCAGTGCTAACTCTCGTTCCATCTTCTTGTTGAGTATGTCTTACTCTATGCCAGCTCTCAAACTTTCCAAAGTTACTTTATGAACTCCAGTAAGTTCGAGTCTCCTCTGTATAGCTTCGCACAACTCTACTCGACTGTAACCTCGTGGTCCTGGTCTGACTTATCCTCTGCTCCTCCTGCTTTGATCTTTGAGCATGCACTTGCACTTGACTATGATGGCACGGACAACATCAAGTGAGATCTTCACCTCCTTTGCAATCAGCTTGGGTTTGACTTGCTCTTGAAAGTACAGACGCTTAACGAGCTACTCCTTCTCAAACCGCTTCTGAACTCTGCGTTTAAGTCTGGGTTGATTTATGAGTTGCTCCAACTCGGGTTCCAATGTTGGGACTGCTCTGTTGAGGATCGCATCAAGAGCTCTCTACACGGGATCAAATACCTCCGTGTTGTTGCGAGGTCCTGTCGTGGAGCTGAGTTGTACGAGCTGCCTCTGCTGACCTTGGCCAGTTCGAGCTTGCACTTTCATATCCTTGATTCGTAGGTACAAGGTCCTCAAGTACTCGATCAATACTTCATCCGTTTCAAAGTTGCCAACTTCAAGGATCAGGTTCAAGTTGTTCTCAACGTCGACTTGAGGCAAGTCAATGATCAACCCACCTTCGAGGGCCAAGCAGGAAGTTGGTATGCGCATGTGGTGCATCTGTCTGGTTGTCGAGTACTCTTTCTTAGTGGCAGTGAAAGTGTGAGTGAAGTTCTTGCCAATCACGACTGGCGTCCAGAGTACGATCGTCTTGCGCTTGTCCTGGAGCAGACTCTCACGCACCGGTCCTTGAGCTTGAGTTTGGAGGAGAGCGTTGGAGATGATTGACTCACTCCTGTCGCTGAGTTGAGTACGATCGAGACTACTCTCGTTGCTCTGGGCTGGACTGCGGGCCAGGAGGTTGGAGGCTGCGTTCACCGTTCGCTTGAAGCGAGTCCACATCTTTACTATAAATATAATTATAATTATTAGCAAGTTTGATTACCTTGTATCCACTGACCCCGATCTTAATCAGTGACTCGAACGCAGTCCTTGCAGAGTCCACTTGAACTCACAGTGCTCAACTCACTCCCTACTTACAGAGTGTGAACTGCTAACTCCTCACACTCAACCTAACTCAACTCTACTCATCTCAACTCAACTTGTTTGGAGCTCACTACAACTCCAACTCAGCTTCACTCTGAACTCTAGCCCTAACTTTCTAATCACACCTTTCATTTAGCTTAGCGGGGATCTCAGTAGCTTTAAATATATTAATGTGGCCACTATCGCGCGAAGCTGCTACTCCCCCCAACTTACTTATATAAATAGAGCTGACCGTGCTTGGTACCTCTCACACGTCGTGTCAGCAAGTCTCCATCTTAGTTGTAGTTGGCAGTACTCTGTTGGGGTTATTATCTACAAAGTAGAGTTATAATGAGCTGCGTAGTTATAATTCAAATTTGAATAGATTAATATAAATATAGCCAATGAGTTTGAAATAAGTGTGAGTTATAATGACCAAGTTAATATAAAGACCAATAATGAAGAAAATAAATGCAATGAAAAGCGCACTTACTATTGTTATTGATTGAGTTTTAGATTTTAAATGGAGCTTAGACGAGAGACACTCTCAGCATTTATATAACTTTTATCAATCTGTTAGTAGTATCGCACATAAATAGCTGTAGTCTCATTTATCTAATTTATTGAAAGGTGGAAATTAATTGAATTGAAAATTATCTAAAAGTGCTGAGTACTCCACCTGTAGGCTCTCCATTTATTTAATTGAAAAGTTTGAAATGGAAAATGAGAGCCTGGACTACTTTACATAAATGGAAGAAGCTTAATGAGAAACTCCCAGAGTCAATCAAGCTGTAGATAAATTGAACTTCCATTAAATGTAAAAGCCAAAGTTTGATTTATTTAATTGAAGTAGCAAACTTATCAGGCTTCAGATAAATGCGACGAAGGTTTTAAATGCGAAAGTTCCATTTAATTAAAGTAGCAAAAGATTGGTTCAGTAAATGCAAAGAATGGAAACTAGCAAAGTCAGAAGCAGAGCCTCCGGCCGTCTAAATTTTAAATAAATAATTATAACTCTTACAGTGGGCGCCGCGCTTAAGTAGTCCGCAGGTGTGGTCGTCCTCCCTATATGAATATTTAAAATTTGAGAAATGTTCTATATAATGAAATTATTTTATAATGAAAATAAGTTGAAAAATCGCCCTTTTCTCCTCTGGTTATGTACCACGCCCTAACCGGACCACCCTTTGCCTTTATTGGTGGGAGTAGCTTAAAAGCGGCCCGGGTGTATGGGATAAAGCTGCTAAGTAACTGGGGGCTAGTGAATGTAGTTGGGAAAACACCTGCTCATAGCCAGTGGTATGGTGGGAGAGTAGCTTAAAAGCGGCTCCCGAGTTTAATTAAGGGTGCAAATGACACGACGATAGTAGCTAGTATGAATTTAACCTTGATCCTCGATCAGGAGCGAGCCTAACTGGACCACCCTTTGCCTTTAGTGGTGGGAGTAGCTTAAAAGCGGCCCGGGTGTAAGGGATGAAGCAAGTGAAAGTTCAAGACTGTTGATACTTGGCTCCCATCCTTTCAAATTTCATTCTTCGTTATCGCGATTCTCCACCTTGTACATTTCTGAGATGCGAGTCGCGTTGGCTCACGAGCTTGCTACTTTGATGTTGGCGTTTAACAACTTTGGTATTGATTGACCACTGTCGTCTACTTCTTCTTGATTGCATCAGACCCGAAGTTGCTCTCATCAATGCTGATAGATTATGAAAACCTCTTCAATAGAAAACTGCCCAAGCAACCTTGACAACCCAAAGTCGCTTTACCTCACCATACATTAAGCTGCTGATCTGTCCTGTGTACTTTGAGATTTGAGCAAAGGGAAGCGCACTTTGGTTTCAAGGTTGCTTGGCAGTTTCTATTGAAGTTCAATAATCATACAGCCATTTGATGAGAGCAACTTCGCTCGGACTAGTAAGTACACAGCGCACACGTGGTCAATCAATTACCAAAGTTGTTAAACGCCAACTCAAGTAGCAACTCGAGCACTGGCTCGCATCTCAGAATGTACAAGGTGGAGATCAGGATAACGAAGATGAGTTTGAAGATGAGGAGCCTAAGTATCAACCAGTCTTGAAACAAAGCGTTCCACAGACACCTCGCACCGCAGGGACTTGACATCGTCAGCCAGAACTCTGCAACACCTCGCAGACACCCAGGTGCGAGAGCAGCAAACGACAAAGTGAGTGTGCAGTGCAGGAGGAGGATTGACTAGTTAGTTTGATCAGTTCGCGCAAGTAAAGTACTTGCACTGTTCATGTTGGTTATTAGGTTCTAACTGTCAGTCCCACTCAAAAATGCAGGCAAATCAACTACACTCCTTGGTAGAAGATGAGAGGAGCAACTTCTTCAACTAGTTACAAGCGTTAAGAGACGAGCTGCTTCATCGGACTCATCAGCCAATGGACCACTGTCCAACTCAGACAGAGAGAGCGAGAGAGTGCTGACATGACTCTGAAGGTAAACCTTTGCAAGTTGAACTTGTAGCTGCACTCTCTGAAGATGAGAGCAAAGAGTTGAATGCAGGAGTGGAGCAACCTGACAACGAGGTCAACAGAATTTAACTCGCTCGCGCAGAGTTGAGCAGAGCTCTGGGAAAGTACGGACAAGTGGCACAGAGACTGTGCAGGGAGAAAGATAGGAAGCGACAGCAGTAGTTACTCCATGTCCTTGCTATCAGCGATCTCTCAAGACACACACCAGTTTTGCAACTCAAATCTTGAGGAGGAGTAGACTCGAACTGTCTTTGAGCAACTTTTTCAATAACAGGACCTGCTGTACGTGTAAGACTATCACACTGAGCAAGGCAAAGATATCCACTCTTTATGGACCAACGCATCATTACACGCCACTCGCAAGTACTCGAGACTTGCAAGTTGTTGGAGTGTCATTGTCCTCTTTCAACGCTCAGTACTCACCTTGGTTAACCCAGTCGAGCAGTTGTTCGGATACTTGAAGCCGTAAAGTCAAGAGCGCTCAGTGTTTGAGAGGCAAGTAAGTACAAGCATAGCAGTCGTGAAGTCATTGTTTACCTTTCTATTATTAGAGAGCAGCGTGGTCAGATTTAGCGCAGAGCATCCAAGGACTTGGACCAAAGAAAGACGCAGTCGTTGTGGTTATTCAGCATCAAGTCTTGGATACAGACTTTGACATTCGGTCATGTCTGAGTTCTAGTTCGTGTTATCAACGTTGAATCTTGTTGAGCATGCCTACCTCTACTTATCATCCTGTACTTGACTGTCGATGAACTTACTCTCATCAACTATAGACACTGTAAGAGATGACTCAGCTCGAAGCAGAACTTTGAAACGCATGTTGTGTGTTGACATGTCTCACTGACAGCTCACTCTGGACGAACCATTTCAGGATGTGCCTCTGGACATGCTGTATCTTCGCAATGACCTTTGCAACTATTGAAAGTGATTGATAAATGCTACCCACACTTTTCGCGTATAGCTGATCTCACTACATTTCAACTCAGCACAAACTTGCCAAGTTGGTTGTCGACTCTGAAGTTGCAACTTGGACACCGACTTGCAAAGGGTCCCTCGTAGAATTGACTTTTGACACCGACATTACAACTTGAACTTGAGTATGTCATCAGACCTTGTAAGTCAGGGTTGTTCACACAGACCTGGGAAACTTGGACATACACTTGAAAAGGCTCTACTTAAGAAACCCAGTTTTTTGGCACTGACTTTACAGCTCGAACTTTTGCACCTCAATCTCGACTCGTGAATGTGAGGTCTGCTTACAACCACTTTGAAACTTGGACCAAAATTTGCAGAGACTTTACAAGTTGTAAACATGTGCTCGAACTGAGAGTGCATTTCAAAGACCAAGTTTGAACTGTCCCGATTTCAACTCGTTGTATATAATGATGACAAAGTAACTTGCTCCACTGACAAGGTCAACTCTGTACCTCGTGTTCAAAGTTGAACAACATTCGTTGCAAGGTTCAACAGAGCAACTCAAACATAGACAATACTAAGTTGGAAGTTGATAGCCAAAGTCATGACTGTGTAAAAGTGTGCTCTATAAATGTATATAAAGTTGGGACGTTTAAACTGGTGTCATTTATACACTCTGAAATCTCAGACCAAGAATTTTTCCAATGATCATATAAATATCTGCATGATAATTGACACCCAAGTTGAGAGAGTATAAATTGAAGTCGGTGAATGCAATTATAAAATGAAGGTAAAAAGTTGAGTGAAAATTCAAGTGTAAAATGAGGTAGTGAATTGAGAGTAGATAATTTTAAGCATATGTAATTGTAATGTATGTAATCATGTAACATTTAATAGTCGGTTAATTAAAGTTTATAACGTTATGTAATAATTGACATTGGATTAAGAGACCACAGTTACAAGTGGTTCATAATGACTTGATTTAACGTGTATTGATATTCTTGGTACTATATATTTTAATTATTAATTAATTGAATTAAATTGGTTTCTGGAAAAATTTTAACATTCAATTCTAATATTACAATATTATATCTTGTATTCAATTTAATTTTTCTATTAAAATATCCTTCAAGATTGAAAAAATAAAATTTTAATAAAACATTAAATATTTCTCAAGATCAAAGGATAAGTGTATTTTTTATAATTTAATTTCTTTTTCATATTTTTTTATTATTTGAATCTTAAAATAAATATTGAGAATATTATTATAAATTAAAATTAAAATAATGGTATAGTAATTTTAAATAAATGTTATGATTAATTTAATTTATAACTATAAATTATCAGAAATTAGTAGAATGTGAGTTAAGAAAGATTTGGCTGTGGTAATATCAAATTAGTGTTAATCTCAAAGCTTGAATTTTTCTGTGAAGATTTTGCTAATGAGAGAGATCGCATAGAGCAATAATAATTATATAGAAGAAGAGGTTTAGCGATAGATTAGAATCCTTTATCTTGTAACATTCTGAATGAAGTCTAATTGAGCCTAGATTATTTCATAAATTAACACTTATAAATAATCTCTCTATCTTTATGATGTGATGAGATCAACAAGTTCTCACTCTCTCTTTTTAATAAGAAACTCAGACTACATACATTACTTCATTCTTTTTATCTTTTCTTCATTCATTAGTAATTATGATTTAATACATATTAAAGCCATATCTATTTTAGAAGATTTACATTTTAACAGAGTTATAAATCTTTTAGTTAAATAATTAGGAAAATAAAGTGTTTAAATTAAATTATTATTAGGAATATATATTATTTCCAGAATGCTCTCTAAGATATTATTAGGTAATCTGGTTAATAGTTTCTGAAATGATAAAGTCAATTAATTTCATCAAGAGGCTGATAGTAAATTAATTAATTAATTAATTTTACAATAATTTAAATAAATATGTGCTCTGCAAAAATACTTGCAAAGGTAAGATTTGTTTTCATTATAGTAATAAAGTTATATTTAGTAAAGAGAAAATATTCATTAATATAGTTCAAAAAAATTTTGGATCAAAAATTTTAAATTAAATTTTTGGGAAGAAAAAGAATTTTTAAATTTTAAAATTTTCTGCCCAATTTGCCAATTTTTTTCTTCATTAAGCTTCAACTATTCTATTTATAAAATTAATTGCGCAATCACTTTTTCATAACCTTTCTACATTTTTGGAAAGGTTTTTTTTTTTTTAAAATTTTAAAAGGAAGTGTTAAACTTTAAAATTTTTAAAATTTTTATTTAATTTTAAATTAAAAGGGGAATTGAAATATTATGGGAATTTCCTTTGAAACTTAAATTTTTTAAATTTTAATCCTTTTTTTTTAAAAAATTTGGGGCCCCCCCAAAAATTTTTAAAAATTTTTTGGGTTTTTTTAAAAATTTTTTTAATTAGATTATAATTTTAAAGAAAAAAAATTATAGAGGGGGAAAGAATTTTTAAAAATTTTAATTTTTTAAAAACCATAAAAACTAAAAGGGACATATTTTATAGAGACTTTAAACCAGATAACTCAACTGTCACTAATTTGCTTCCCATTTATTTATCTTTCTACTACCTTCTATTTCCCATTAAATTCTGACCTATATTAATTTATTTAACAAACTTCAGTTGATAAAAGAGTTTTTATAATTATTCTAGAAATATAAATTGATATAAACAACTATTGTACACCCAGCATTAAAAATTCAATCTGGCAATTTCTTCACAAATCCAACATGAACGTTGGTGGCGGATATTTTCAGTTAGGAAAGAATGCGTACTTAGGAAAAGAGATATAACAAGAATACAAAACTCAAGTTTAAGTGACAAAGCTCCAAATGAATTCGATCAAAATGACAGTAGTTAAATCCTTAGTCAATGCAATCTAAATTACAAGTAGCACTTTAGCTTGGGAGCTGAGAAGGACCTTATATATGCTCATATTTTAAAAGCCATTTCTAAAATCTATAAAGAAAAGTATGTTTAGTGTTGATACTAATATATTTGGGAATCAATAATTCATCTTTAAATCTTAAATAGGGTCGTAGTATAATCATTTCATAAGATCCAAATGATTTTATATATTATAACTCAAGCAAGAATGATAATCTGGCTGTAAGAGATTAAAATGAAGAGTTAAAGAAAATGACTGGAGAAGACCTGATGATCAATTTGGTAGCGACTTCTGAATTAATCCTTGAAATTCTACAAATTTCATAATTTCAAAAAATTTTAATGTATCAAATTTCAAGTTGATTTTAATCGTAAAGCAGCTGATCCCAATACCCTTTTTCATTTCGCCAAAGCAATAAAAAAATTAAATATTTCATTATAAATATAAAATATTTTTAAAAATTTTCCACCCCGAAAAAATTTAATAAATAAATGTTTTAAATTTTTTTTTAAAAAAAACCAAAAAACTTTTTTTAAATTTTTGTTAAAATTTTAAATTTAAGAAAATAATAAAATTGTTTTTTAAAATTAATTTTAAAAAAGGAAAAAATTTTTTTCTTGACTTTTTTTAAATTCTTTTTAAATTTTATAAAAAAAAATTTTGGCTTTAAAAGGGAAAAAAAAATATTTTAAATTTGGGATAAAATTATATTTTAAAAAATTTAGCCACCATAATTAAATCCCTTAGCGGGGTGGTTTGAAAATCAAATTTTAAAATTTAATTTTAGAATTAAAAATTTTGGGGTTTTAAAACATCTAATAATTAGTTTTTTAATTTAAGAAAGTGACCTTCCAGTGAAGGAGTTATGGGACCCTATAAAGGAATAATGTTTGCGGCAGAAATCTTCAAGGGAACTCGATTGGTTAGGTGAAAGAGTGTGTTGCAGTAGTACTCTCTTGCGCTGACCTTGAAGGTGTATATGAGGCCTGACAACTGCAGTATGCACCACGCATGATACTTAATGGTGAAAGCCTATCACTAAGGTGCCATACTGGCCTAGATATTGTTAAGATTTTAACATTTTTCTTTGCTTTTGAAATTTAACAAGAACTGGATCTAGTTTTATTTGCAACTGGTAAGCTGGCAGATTCACACGTATTAAGAGTGGAGCCATGGGAGTATGAAATTTAGTACCACTATTGATTTTTTTCCCTTCAATAAATGAGGTGCATAATGGCTAATTAACTGAGTTCATGAGCTGTCGCTAGATTAGAGGCCCTGTTGCACCTTTAGTGATCGTGCTTTATTTATCCCAGCGGGTTACACCTTAATTCCTTAATTCTTTAACTCACAATTGTGATTCATATCCCTTACTTAACTATCTCTATCTGCAATTAAATTAAAATAAGAATTCTTGATAAATTTTGAATAAATTGAATTAATGAAATTTAACTATTATCCCATAAAGTTTTAAATTTTTTTTTTTCATAAATTTAAAATTAAAAATTTTTTAAAAATTTAAAATTCCCATTAAAAAATCTTTGGGAAATTAATTTTTTAGATCAATTTAAAAATTTTAAATGAAAATTGATTTAATTAAATTAAATTTAAAAATATCCAAAATTTTCCAAATTTAAAAAATTTAAAGAAAAAATTAAAAAATTTTTTTTAAAAAAAATAATTGATAGGTAATTCTTGAGTTTATTCTTATTAGAATTTTTTTTATTTTGAATATAAACGCTTATTTTATATTGATATATATTTCACACTTCACTTAATTTTCCTTTAAAAAATTATTTGAAAGTTTTTTTCTTCAAGTAAAATATAAAATTAATAAACAAATTTGACGTCTTAATTTGGAGGAAATCATAAAATTAATTTTTAGTCTTAATATAATATCTTTCAATCTAAATATAAATTTATAATGTGATTCTTTCAGATTTATAGTGAAGGATTAAATCGATCTGAGTAAGTGGAATAGTTTAAATAAAGAAAAGATCTTATCTCGATATTTTGTCGACCCTCTGTAATGTAGTAGTAAGAGTAGCAAGAGCTAGCGAAAATTTAATTTACTGGAGCCAAAACTCGGATCGAATCTGGAATTAATTACCAAGCGCGCTAATATGAAATAATTAGTTAGCAGCTTTTGAATAAAAGATTCTGGATCCCGTACCTCTACCCCACTCTTCCTCTCTTTCGACTCTTTTTTCTTGTTGTATCTTATCCTTAAACTCTATGCGCTTACAGCCAATTAATCGTCTCAATTTTCTCTTGAAATTGTAACTCTCACCCCATTTTTGTACAATAGCCTTAGAAGCTTAAGGCCAGCTTTCGCAAACTTCAAGAACAATAAATGTCCAGCTACCCAGAACAACAGCTATAACTCACGAGGAAGATTTCCTCCTCTCTATGTCAAGGCTGAGTATGGGACCTTCCAGCGAAACAATGAAGATGAAGCTGATTCAAGAATGCCATAGATCTTAACTGCCAACTCTCACCTCTCAAGGGAAGAACTCAAAAAACTAACCCTCTGACCTCTTTTTGAAAATAGATGGGGATCAATACAAGGATTTGACTAAAGACATCTCTTTGCAAGACTTTTCCAGGCTCCTTGATCCTCACAGATGCATGAAAGCTTAAACAGATAGCGGCGGCCAGGCTAGAAAAAATCGATCTTAGAGAGTGTTTGGATATCTGTAACTTGCTAAACCGTGCACGGGACCGAATCCATATAAACTGAATGATGCTCTCTGTGCTAGGCTTTTAAAACATGCTCTAAGTGGACATAAGAAATTGGAGTACTATATTAATCATCTTTACATGAATGGAGTCGCCCCTTGGGTTCAAAAATGGAAGCAGTATGCGCTAATTTATTTGCTCAAGGGGTTAGGAAGGAGTTTCTCCAGAGGTAGATTCAGTTTTAATAACATGAGAACCAGGAATACTCGACCATCTAGGCAAGTGAAAATGCTGCTCGGCTAATTATTAGACTTCATTGCTAATAGGCTTCACACAAGGAAGCAAAGAATCTCATTCTAAAAGTAATTCTGCTGTCAGGGAAGCTAATTTAAATTGAGCAGGACTCGAGCAGCCATTGCCAACTTGTCAGGGTGTGCGACTTCATGGGTAACGTGTTAGATACAAGCGAGGAGTTAGTGAAAACCTTAACTTAGCTAACTTAATCTAATTTGTGGCATGTGCACAGATCAACTCTGAAAGAACAGAGAAAGACCAGAATAATAAGAAATTTAATAAAATCATTAACGAGGAGGAACATAATAAATGAGAAAGGATTAAGGATTTTGACTCTGTCGAGCAGGAGATACTGGAAAATCTGATAAATCAAAATTAAAATAGCGAGGAGGAGTACTAGCTAATGCAATATTTCGTCAGCCACTTTATGATTTTCGCATCATTAGAATACGAGAGAAGAAGGAGAGTATTATTTTAGCTAATCAATAAATTTTTTGAGGTGTTAATGAAGAGGCAAAAACTTCAGGTCTGCGATTGATAAATAATTATAAATGTAACTTAACTAATTACAATATATTTAAATTATAAGTAATCTTATCGATGAATAAAATTCATCAAACTTGATTCATTCAAATCCTTTTCATTTAATCAGCTATTTTGAAAAAAGGAAGTTTTCTATCATTAAGCTAATAAAATTTATTGTTTTTGCTTTATGCAATTGGTTTTAGAAGAATCAAATTTAATTTTTCTATTTTGTATACTATTCCGAGATCATTTAATATTTATAAATAACATAATTTGACAAATTAATTAAATAAATTATTTAATTAATTAGTTTTATTTAAAAACAAATTTTTTATAATTAAAAATTAAAACAATATCATAAAAGAAAAAGTGAAATCATTCAAATTTAAAAAAATAAAAACTAATTAATCAAAATTTAAAATTAAACATAAAAATATACTAAATTTTAAAATTTTTTTATTTATAAATAACCTATTATTAAATTTTTAAAATTAAAATTTTTAATTTAAATTTGAAAAATTTTTAAAAAAATTTTTTTTTAAATGATCTTAAATTAGTAATTTAAACCTTTTCTTGTCTTGTTTAGTAAACAATTAATAATTTCCTTTAAATTTCTCATAAATATAATTATTAAAATCTTCATAGGCTACATTTATCTTTTTTTTCGAATAATTTTTTTTTTTTATAAAAAAATCTTTTTCTGAAATAGTTAAACTGAGTAGAATAGATTAGGGGAAAGAAATCCCAAATTATAATTATAACCTAGAAAAAGGGGCTTTTACTATTTAAACTTAAGATCTTGGAATCAAAGTGTGGAAGCTAACTGGAGAAAACCCTCCTGCAGCTACTCTCAAGTCGCTTGCTCTAATTCAGGCTCATTTCAACTGTAGTCGTCAAGGCTGGGTCACTCTCTTGGATGAAGCCTCCACGATACCTCAAACCTTCCCTCCCGAAAGCGTGGTCTACCTTCACTGTCTATCGCTTGGAGTTTTGGGAACAATCAGCTGCAAGGAACAACTCTTTAGTTCTTTATGCTTTTTTAGCTGCGGAGTTCAACTTAGCTCATTACAATGACTCTCAGTGATAACGTGCTCTCCGCCACCTTTATTTGGTTGTAATAATTACAACAAAATTAAGTAATTCATATTTAAAATTTTGTAAACATAATTATTATTCCATGAAGTAAGAAGAAAAGATTGAGAAAATATTGCCTTCTCAGGTGTATTTTAACAAAGTCAAACTCTAATTCAGCTAAGTCATTTCATAATAGCCTTTCAATGGTGCTGAGAGCATTTAAACAGTATTCAAATCCATAAAAGAGCCAACCAAACTCTACAACATCACCTTCTTCAGAAAGAATTAAGATTTCAGCCTTATGCTTTCCAAAATTAATGCCTCAATCTCAAAGAATTAAACAATCAACATTCTTTAAAAAGAATACTTATTTCAATTTAAAGTCAAATAAAATATTTATTAAAATCAAATTTCGTCAAATAAATGATAGTATTGTAAACTATAGATTGGTTATAGAATTAAAAATCAGATTTAAGTAAAAATTATAAAAGCATATCTAATGAATTATTAGAATTTTCATACAATAATTTTATTTTAAAAAGAAGTTGATATACTTGGTTCTTTAAGAATTTCAATTTTAGTTAAATAACCAATTTTATATTTATTGGAAAATATCTTATAAATTTTTTTATAGTTAATTAGGATAAAGTTGTATGATTTACTTTTAAGAATTGAACCTGCAAGCTTAAAAGTTGGGAGTGTCTCTACCAATAAAAGAATATGTTTATCACTCAAGCATTTTGGATCACTTTATTTTACTTGCATGAAGACGTTAAGTACTCGTACGCTGTCTTGCAAACATAAATTTATTGATATTTTATATATAAACAGAGTAAGTTGACTCTTCACCTTTTGACCTGGAAAATAATGGAACTCATGAATCGATTCAAAATATCTAGACTCAAACAATAAAGATGCTAAATGCGATCAAATAACTCCACAAATTTGGCTATGTTCATAAAATATATTTTCTCATAGAAACTCTTTATACCAGAATTTTTCATCCTGTAATGAAAGTGCAATTATTGATAATATAGCTGAAAAATTAAATTATAGCGATCCAATGAGTTTATCAGAATTTTAAAGATTTTAAATATAAATATTTCCTTTTATTTTTATAAAATGAGAAAAATTTGTTAATAAATAATTCTTCCTACTTTAAATTTTTCGGCCTTTTAGAGCTACATATAAAAAAAATAATTTAAGTAAAAGAAATTAGCTCAAAAAATGTTTAAATCTCTCAAGATAAAATAATATATTGGCTATAAAAAAAAAATATATAGAAATATAACTGGGATAATTTATCAACTATAATTTTGAAACAGCATAATAATTATTTAGATGTTAAAACCATGTTCATATTAAACCTATATTATTTACGATTTTTTAGCTCAATTTTCTTTGATTTAATTTTTATAATTACTTTAAAATCTAATAGTTTATATGCATGTTTTAAGAATATATCTTTTGAATTATATCATTAAAAATTATTAAATAATTAAAATAATTATATTAAGATAATCAAGGCGAATTTTAGAGGATAATTTTTATACTTCAGTTATAAGGGTTCAGAAAATAAAGTGAAAGCTATAATGCTCTGCTTGTTTCCTAATCATTTTGCTTTATTTATCTTAATTGATCTTGGCTGTCGCTTATGTGGACTAACTATAAAAGAGAACTCATCGGATAATAAACTTAAGTTATAAATTAAATAAAATGAGTATTAATGTTCCTCCTGTTTAAATAATTAATGCATCATTCAATACATCTAAAAATTTAAGAAATTATATTCGTCTATTTATTTTAGGTAGCTGCAGCAGCTGTGAATTATAAGCCCATAAATAAATATTGTTTATACTGAGAATGTTGATAATGATAGCATGATTTGAGAAATAAGGGTAAATTTAAGTATTGACTTTGATTATATTTTGATTCGATAAAAAAAATATGTAGATCTGTGATTTGAGCCATTTATATTCCTAAGATACAGCTTCCAATAATTTAAACCAATTATGGATTTAATTAATTTTTAAACTATAATGTTTAGAATTTAATTAATAATTAAGAATTTAAAAACTATGATCAATTTAATGTGTTAATATAATTCTAAACTTAGATATGCATATTTTTTAATTTCTTTTTTAATTTGGCAATATGATTCTTCTTCATTCTTTATTATTAATTTCAATATTAAAATAAAATAAATCTTATTGAGCATATTATATTCAGATTTATAACTAGAAAAAGGGAATTAAATTTAATCGCCTCATCTATTCAAACATAATACACATATAAATTCCTTTTTAATCAAATAATTTTGAAAAAAAATTAAAATATTTTTTTTTTCTTTAAGAAAAAAAAATTTTTTAAAGGGAAAAAAAATATTTTGGGAAATTTAAAATTTTAATTTATTTAAATTAAAATTCCTAAAAAAATTAAAATTGATGAAAAATTATTAAATACTCAAAAAAAAGTAAATTAATCAACATTACCACAATAGGAGAAAAAATATTTATTGAAATATTATTAAAAAATTTTTTATTTTGGAAATTTTTTTTAAAATTTTTTTTAAACAAAAATATTCTTTATGATCTGAAAGTAGATTATAAATATTAAAATTTAAAAATTAAATTTTTAGGATAAATATAAAACTTTTAAATAAAAGAAATTTTTTTGCTGGTTTTTAAAAAACCCTTATATTTAGATACCGTTTTTTAGCATTATAATTAAGTCTGCAATTTACTGAATAAGAAATGTTATCGATGATGAGAACTAGTATTAATCTCCCTGTAGAGTTTTCAGTTGTTTTTTAAAAAAAGAAAAGTAAATTTGTTGTAGTTAAAGTCATATATTTTTATTTTTAAATTTAAAAAATAATTTAAATTTTATATATTTGTTAAGGGAATAAATAATTCAGTAATTAATTATTTTTTTATCACTGTTTTTTTTATATTTTCGTTTCCATATATTAAAAATTTATTGCTAAATTTTAAATACTTTTAAAAAAAGAAAAAAAATTTAATTTTAAAAAAACTTTTTTTAATTAATAATTAAATTAAAAAAAATATTCCCTTTCCCGTTAAAAAATAAACTTTGAAGAAAAAATATTATTATATTTTAAGGAAACTTTAACAATTTTTGGATCAATTTATGTTTTTAAAAAAAAAAATTTAAAAGGATGGTAGATTTTAGCATTCAATTTATTATTTAGCTTTTGCAAGCACTTCTACGCATTATCAGCTATGTTAATATAAATAAATGTGTATGAATGGAAAGACACACAATACGAAAATGAAGATATAATTGACTATAGTCTTGTAGAATAAATGATCCTTAAAATAGATACTCCTATTTAAGAAAAAATATAAATTCAAACCTTAGATTTTAATCAAGCTCAAATTTCATTCACTTCAAGATGTCTATTTTAAAATAAATTCGACTTAAGAGTAAAGCAATTTATTATAAACTATTGCCTTTCTAATAAATTGAGCGATGATAATTTAATTGATAAACCAGACGCAATGGACTTTTATATTTGAAGATTTCTAAAAAAATGATGAGCTAAATTTATTCTGATACAGATATTCTTAAATATTCTTTCGTGAGAATTAACTTAATTGTATAAATGGTTTAAAAATTTTAGCTTTTCTTCAAATCAAATTAGACTTTAATCAGCTAAAATTTGAATGAGCAGTATAGAGGAATTTGAGTTTCTTTATAAAAAAATAAATGCTGATTTATCTACTAAACTACAGTCAATACTTTAACTGCTACATTATCTATTTAATTTAATTTTTCTTATCTCTAAACACCACTTATTAGGCAAGTAGATAATGCTAAGATTAGTAGAATAATGAAGCAAGAAAATATTATTTGAGAAAATCCAAAAATCAATTATTATGTAATAAAATAATAGATTAGATTTACTTTTACTTAACTTGAATAAATATCTATCTTAAGACTCTTAAGTGGTTGAAATACATATATAAACTCCTCAAAGATCGTCATCATATACCTGATAATTTATTGCAAATCAAATTAAAATGTATTTTTATCAATGCTTCTTTGTGAAACAGAGAGTTAGTTGTTGTAAGAGAAAAGAATTTCTAAATAGTGAATTATGAGCACTGAAAATATTAAATCTCGCTTTCGAAAAGCACTATCAATAAATTAAAAATTAAATTCATATTATTTTTTAACTAACTATCTTAAATTAAATATATAAGCTCATAGATAATACACTTATTAATTATCTATTTAATTGAATTACTTACAATAATAGAATATCATAGAGCAGATATAAATAACGGAAGCTAATATTAGAGAATTGTAGTAGTTGCCGATATTCAAATTTCAAATATCTAAATCTATAAATTTAGAACTAGATTAAAAAACAGTTTATATCAACGCTAATAGCAAGATGCTCAGTATTGATTTATAAAATAATCATATTCAAAACATACAACAATAAATTAACTTAAAACCAATCTCCAATTTTTGTTTAATTTTCAACGAAAACAATACATGAAAGCTCATTAATTTTATTTAAGTTTTTAGTGAAGGCATTTATCAAGAAAGTTAGATAACTTTATTATTAAAAATAATGAATTTGATACATTTTATGCTCAAAACCAAAGTAATAATTTTTTATTCTTAATTAAAAACTTATCATTTAAAAATCTTTAAATAATTAATTAATAATCTTGATATACAGAATATATTTTCATTATAGGATGAATATAAAAGCATGAAAGAGAGCAAACAAAACCTAATGAAGATAGGAGTTCTTGAGCAAAGTGCTATATATTAAATTAGAATTAGTTTTTAGACATTATGAATTAAATTTAAATAGGGTGTCAGCTCCAACCAGATTAGCGTGAAGATTATGAAGAGCATCACACCTTACTCACTTTTAGTTTTAGATTATGTTCTTTGAGCAGTTGTTTGTTGAATATGAGGGCATACTTCTTCTGAATGTTAAAGTCAGAAAGGGTTCTGCTTGGGAGTGATTATGTTCTCGATGTCATTCAAAAACACTCAAAGGGAAGCATACTTTTGATACTCTTTGAGCTTGCCTGAGAAGATGAGTATCTGTTGATCATGAGGGATACTTTACTTGTCCTGGACGCCTGCATAGTAGGCTTTTACTTCAATTTTTAGAAGTTGAGCTAGTTGTTGATCTTGATTTAGTTGTAGTTGTAGATATTTAAATATAGAGTTAATTTAATTTAAAGCTTGATATAATATGAATCACACAACAAGGGATCGATCAGCATGCATTTCTAAGTTATACCAATCGACGATCATGCATTAATATTCTTCCTATAATGAAATAGAGTTTTGCTAACTGATACGGAGTTTGATATTTTTTTAGGATTAATATAAACAATTGCTACTTATAAATTACCTCCAGAATGCTTGATTAGTGTGCATCTCTAATGAGGAAAACTAGATTTCATTAAATGCCTAAGGTCAGATTTATAAACATATTATGATTAAATTATGTTTAAGATACAAATTAAATTAAGTTAATATCTTATATCTTTTTCCTCCTTTTCTCTGTTAAATTTTGATCATTTAGTTTTCCATTCGTCCTTATTTAGTTTAAACATAAATAAGTTAAAAATTTCGAACTAAAATTTTTTAGAAAAACAGAAGAGGAAGAATTTAAATTGGAAGAAGTCAATCTAAAATGCAAAATTTTTTATTTTATTTTAATAAGAAGATCTTACAATTTAATTTTCAGAATGAGCTGGTAGTTCGGATGGTAAATTTTTTTCAGCCCCTTCCTGCGGTGTCTATTTAGTTTTCTGCTCTGAACGAAGCTTAAGTCAAATATGCACATCAAGGCGCTATGGGAGAAGTTCTCTCTTAAAACATATCTCCTGGAGTCCTTAATTTGTTCTCACTTGAAGGATTGAGGGAAAAAAAGTAAAAGATTTCAACTATAAAGTACTAGATTAACTCACTTCTTGTAATTTAATCCATTTATGTATCTTTCACCCATCGCAGTTGAATCTTCAACTGCGCATCATGTGCTCTATCTCTTCTTTCTTAGAAGCCTGCCGTAATCTTTCGTAATTAATATAAAAAGCATTATCTCGTTTTTATATCTTTATATAGGATGAAAAAATATTAGTAAGATTATACCAAAATTATTACATTAGCAAATGTTTTATATTCATTATGAAGTTTAATTCAATTCACATTAATTATTATATCTAATAAGTTTTTTCTGATATCATATTACAAATTATTGATGAGTCAAGCGATATTATTTTTTAAGAAATCTCAAAAGGAACAAATTCTTTGCTCAAAAGTGCATTGCCAAATTATAAATATTATACCTTATTAAATTACTTAAGAATAAAAAATCGAGGTTTAATTAAAATCTAAAATCAATAAATCTTTGAATAACTATTTTTTTAATTATAAAAAATTGATTTTTCATAGTTAATATTAGTTAAAATATTTCATTCAATTTAATAGATAAAAATCTTGGGGGAAACGGAAGTGTTAAAAAAATGTTGTTTATTAAATACTCTGACAACATGAATAAGTTTAATTTTGCTGATGATACACATAATGAAATTCTGCCTCTTGTAGTGGATATATAATTTAAATCTCAATGGTTGTATTTCAGAGAATAGAACTCTACATATTTTATTTACTGTTATTTCAAGCTGGTCTCCTAAATAACAGTTTCTTAAAAGTCCTAGTTGATATTTATATTTATATTATTTAATTTATTTGCAACAATTTCAGCAAATATGAACATTTTAGATCCATAAAATGTCTAAGTTTTCTAAAAAGCCTGTAAAATAAATTAAAATATAATTTAGAATGAATAGATACTTTTAGAAGCTTAATTTTAGGTTCTTATAAAATAACAAATTCACAAGCCATGAATTAATAAAATGAAAAAGTTAGTAAATTATGAATTTTTCGTAAAAATTGATAGATCAGTTTTAAAGGGTAAACTATTATAATATTTTTAATATTTTCTTATTATATCCAAAACTTAAGCTATATTATTTTTTATTTCTCACGAAGTATATCAAATTAAGATTGATTTAGATCTTGTTAACGTAATCAAAATATAGATTATTTACAGACTTTCTAATATTAAAACTTTGTAATTTTTAAAAAGATTTAGGTAATAAATTTAGATCTGCAAATTTAATTAACTCAATTTTATTTGAGAAAACCGTTACAAATATTACTAGATATGTATAAAATGATTGCTATATTTGAAATGAATTATTTAAATTATGAACGTGGTTAGTTTAGACTAATCTATAAGGGAACTAAAGATGGTTTCTCAAAAAAGTAATTTAGAACTAAAGTAAATGATTAAGGGGCGTTTGTAGCATTTATTACGACCAATAAATCTAATGTTTTTGGTGCCTTCACTTCTAGAGGTTATAAATCTTCTGATATATAAAAATATTTTTTTTAAATATGCTAAATTTTAAAATAGAAAAGTTCCTATAATATATTTATTTTAAAATTATTGCAAACAATAACTAAGAATTATTTGTTAAAAATCTCTTATTTATTAACTAAATTAGACTAATTTTTTTAATTATTTTTATTCTCTTTTTAAATAACTTTATTGAATATAATTGTAATCTGATAAAGATTAGGGGATGTATAAAGATAGCGGCGCTTTTATATTCTAATTAAGCAAGAGAACTATTCATAAACAATACAGAGATTAACAATATGCGCTAAGGTATTGGGATAAAGAACTACTTAAAGTCAAATTTATTTATACAAATTAAATTGATAATAGATCTTTTCTAATAAATCTGACTTATATTAATTATTGTTTTAACGTTTTAATTTTATCAAAGATTATATATAAATTTAACCTTTATGTATAAAATTATTTTGAATTTCTATTGGAATTTAGAAGATGACGTTAATATAAATGGAAGTTACTACTTTTGAATAACTGAGACTCTAAATAGGTTGGTTTGATCCAAATTTTTCCATAAACACCTATAAATGTATTTTAATTAATGTAATACATATTCTGATTGAATGATTTGTCTTTATGTTTGGGTCTAGTTTCGACATTTGTATTAAAGCAGAAGCTAACGAATAAAACAATAATTAAGCTTGTATAGGTGGAACTTATGAGCTCCCAAAAGGCATTCATCTTTAAAGTAAAGAGGCAAAGACATATTTGGCAGGAGCTAAATGTTTTAAAGTACAAGAAATTGAAATTTACAAATACTATTGATCAGTTTATATAAATATTTTAAAGCGTATTTGCCAGATAGACATTCAATTCAATTTAAAATTTATAGATAATCTCATAATTCAGCTTAATCATTACTAAGATAATTCTCAAATCAGTATTAATTAAATTCTTAATTTTAATATAAAGGAAATGGAGCTTCATTCACTAAGGACTCTATTTAAAGTTCGAATAACAATTATTCAATATTTTGATCCTGAGCTTCGATATGAAAAAAGTTATCCCTTTACGTTGAAAAATAAATTCAACTCAATTATTATAATTCATTCAATATAAAATTATGGCTAAATAAATGTAGAGATTGTTTCCATATTCTTGTTTAAGAATATCTAGAAGAATCATAAGGATGTATTCTCTAAAAATGCAAGCTTGCTATTCTTAGAAAAATCTTTCAACATTGTCAGCTATTAACAACTTGAAATATAGAAAAGTTTTGTTAGATAATGCATTGATAAATTACTATTTAATGCTTTCAAAAATATTAAACTAGGTTTATCTCTGTTTTTCTAATTTTAAAATGTGTAAATTTTAGAATGAGTAAAAGTTAATTTTAACTATGACTTAATTTTTTGTTGTTGCAAATAATAAATAATTTAATGAAGGCATATTTCATTAAAATAGGGTTAAGTTTAAATAAATATCATTTTCTTTTTACACTTCCAGATTCAATAAGGCATACTTTATTTTATAAAATTCACCAAATGAAAAGACACCTTTAGAAAGCTCTTATATCAGAATATTACTCTATAATAAATTTAATAAAGTTCAAAATTTAATTAAAATAAAAGATGTTTGTTTAAAATAATAAAAAGGTTTTTAATATAGAGCAAGTGAATACCTTTATTTTTTACGATTTAATATTTTTGATAGCAGTAAGTGATATTTATTGTTTTAAAAGTTTCCTAGTATTCTGCTCCTGTTATATTTTAAGCTCTCATCTTTATCAATATTATTTCTTCCATCAAGCTAATGTTGCTTAAAAATCTAAACAAAGCTCTTTAAATATGTTTGAAAGATGAAATATTCTTAGAATTCAATACTTATTCTATCAGTATAATATTTTAAAAGTTTGAGATAATTCAACAGTCACTCTCTTTAATCCAAATTAAATTATAAGTTACTTTCGTTTACATTATTAATTTACAGAATTACTAAAAAAAGCGGTAGAAGTAATCTTCAGTGAATAACAAAAGAAATTAATAGTTTAAGATTTGGATTTACGCATAAGGTGGAAAGCCCAGTCCTCCAAAGCTGCCCCTTACTTCTAATTGCTCTACAGTACTCTGACAAGAGCTCGTTAAGCAGACTAAGACTTAGGGAGAAAAGTATAAAAGAAGCCACATCTTATTTATATATAGCATACGAATTAGCCTTGGTCAGAAAAGGAAGGAAGAACCTGACCCTCAGAACTTTAGCAAGGGGAGACCTCGCTGAATGATCATTTAATTGATCAAATCTTAGAAAGCTCTTTAGATTTAAACAGTAAACAGAAGCTTATTTGTCTTAAGCTATCATTAGGAGTTTTTCATTAAGCTGCCTTAAGTGCACATATGCAAATATTTTTAAATTAAGACATTTTACAAAAATTACATTTAAAAATTAATAAATTTAAATGTAAATGGAATTATTAAATTATAATCTAGGTCCCGTGACGTGGCATCAAATTATGCTTTGTTGGTATAGCGAGATTAGCCACCCATTACTCAATATCTCTTTCATGTTGCGTTTATCCCTCTGGAGGCGATCTAAGATAATAAATCCGTCGCTAATTGTATGAATATGTAATAGAGGAGTGCTTGGATTATGGTGAGCCACAAAGCCGTGCGAGAACTGTACTCCGTTTCAAGTCGTGACTAAGTCTCTCAAGATTAGCACTCCTCTCTCTCTGATTTAATGTTCTTAAAGAATAATGCTTGTGATTAAATAGTTAAGGGCGAGCCAGCCAGACGTAAAGCTATCGTACTGCATTACCTAGCTGGTGTCTCGTGATAGTAAGTCTAGCAAGGGCTTGACTACTGGCCATTTTCCACATCATGATACTTGAAGATGGCACCTAGTAACGTGGAGGTCTTTAGTCTGGCTAGTAGGTCTTGGTCATTTTCCCCCCTTTCAGTCTAACCAAAGTAAATGAGGTTTTTTTGGATTCAGCATTTTCCTGTAAAATTTAAAGACTCAGAGAGAGTGGGGGAGTCAGAATGTTCGAGTCCACTTTTGGTCCCTGCCGTTGATATATAAGATAGTTGGTAGTGCTTATCACGGTCTTTAGAATGAAGTTAAGGGCTGAAATTTATACACAAGAAGTAGCCATTCAAGTTACGCATATGTTTTATTTATGCCCAGAGAAGTTTTTAATTCCTCTTATAATTTAATACTTTAAATTCGAATTGACAAAATTTAAAAGTTTATTTTTAATCAGAATGGTTTCATCATTGCTATCTGCTGACATGCTTCATTATTTTCTTAGCTCTATGCAAAGATTTAAGCAGTCTCATGGTAAATTTTAAATGTATAGATGAGAACTTATTCAAAATAAAGTATTAAAATAGTTGAAGTTAGTAATGTTAAATAATAACTTTTTTTTTTTTAATAGCCCCAATAATCTTAAATTTTATATTTTCTTATCTTAATTGTTTTTAAATAGAAATAACAAAACAAAAGTTTAATTAAATAATTTTAAAAAAAATATTTTTAAAGTTTTCGGGTTTTTCTAATTGATAAATATATAAGCATAAGTGTTTAATAGATATAAAATTAAAGAAAGTTAAGATTTTATCATAACTAATTGCGCTTCTCCAATCATTCTATTTCTGAGTTTAGTATATATTTTTCAAGACTTGAAAGTTACTATCTTAATAAATTTTCATATTCCTTCAATTTCAGCAATTATATATTGATAAAGTTAATAATTTCCAATGATATATTTATTAAATCAAATTCTTAAATCATTGAAGTACTGATGCTTTAGTTTAGACTTTCATATCTGAAACAATTAAATAAAAAGAGCTTACGATAGAATGCATTAATAGGTGCAATCAATTTACCATCATTAAAAGATTACATTGTCATTAGTGCAGATATATTCAAAATAAGAAAGTTGAGAAGATTATTTATCTCGTTTATACATAATTTCAAATTGCTTTAAATCAGAAAATTCCATCCTAAAATTTTATTAAGCTTTTTATCATAGAGTATATTGATTGTTCTACAAGTAAATTCATTTATTTTAAGTTAAATCTTACTTTTTAATTAATTAATTATCGATTTCTAAATTAATTCTAAGTTGTATAATTGATTTAGGGTGGCAAATTTTAGCATTGAGGACCCAGATAAATATACCTAAAAGCATATGATAGAAGCGAATTCTCTCTCTCAAATATGGAATAAAATTAAATAACTTAGATAGATAACTGGATTTAGAAAGTATTGCAACCCTAATTGGGCATATTTTTGTTTAATTAACATCGCTATGAACACAGTAAAAATAGCTCATATATATTTTATTTAAATTGCTACATTTAAAACCAATTTATAAGGTGAATCTTCTTATTTTAGATATGTTGGATATTAAATAAATAATTTAAAGTAAGCTTAAATATGATACTGCATTCAATTAAGGATAATTTAATTATCACATACATATTAATTAATAACCAATTGCAATTATACTTAACAGTCATTTTATTTTTTAAATCGTATATTTTATCATACAAATACTAATGAAACTTTATTTTAATTTTTAGAAATATATTGAATATTAGGGTGTTAAAAATCTTATTTTACATTAAGATAACATGTGTTTTTATTGACATCACTTGAATAAGACTCAACTAAGAATGAAACTAAAGATAAACTAGTTATTCATAATTAAATTTAAACAATGTTCTTCACACTAAATGGTGTTAGAAACTTAGTTCACTAACAACGAGTAATCTTTCTCGCAAAGGCTTTTAGCTTTATTTTAAATCTTATATTTTAATAGCTTTAGAAAAAGAATTTGTAGAAGATTTTTTACAAACTTGCGATTATGGATCCGTTAAGCTCTAAGAATAAGCTTTATAATATATATTTTTAAATTTAGTTGAGCATTTGAACTTATAGATAGTAGTAAGAGCAATTACTTTGAGATTGGATTTCCAGATCTTTTGGTTTTATAATCTTTTCCTCTTTCTCACTAGGAAAATGATGGTGACTCATTCATGTTTTCTTTTTATAATAAATAGCAAGATGATTAATCACAAAAAATATTCATATTAACAAGGAAATGATTCGTAGAAATTATCTGAAAGTTAATATTCAAAAATAATTAATTTATTTAGTTATATTTAATAAATTAACCCTGCAATTCATAGAACTATGTGTAAATCCTGTTATTACTGATAACGTAAGCTTAAACTTTCCAGGTTACGGTTTATATTTATTTAATAAATAATTTCATATAAATTGAGAATTAATTGCTTTTAATTATCTTGATAAAAAACTAGACTATCACTTAAGAAATTATTTATTATACAAATGATAATTACTGAAATAAACTAAAAAATAATTTTATTGAGCAATCCTAATTTTAAAAATAAAAGACTAATTTAATTGATATGCAGCTATTTCAAGAGGAAAAAATTCATAGATTAATTTCTTATATTGTAATTTTATTTGACATAAATCTCTTCTTATACATATTTTTTAAAATTATATTGCCTTTTTTTAATTATCTATAAATATAAAGTGCAAGGTTAGAATTCAGTTAAAATTCAGAGATTTATGACTTAGTAAAAAAGAAAATAGTGCATTTCAAAAACTCTTTAGATTAAGCTTCTCCATAATTTATTTAATAAATTTGAGAAGACTACAAAGTAAATATTTGAGTTGGTTATCAGTTCAAAAATATATATTTAGTTATGCTTGTGAATTTGACTTAACTGATGGATCATGGCTCGAGGAGAGTGATCTAGACAAGTTAGATCATAAAGAATTTAAATATATATAACTAATATTTTAGAATGCTAGTTCAAACTAACACCAAACGAACTGTAAATAATGTTTATCTTTTATTTTAATTTACTATTTTATAATGAGTTTTACTCTGAGACTCATTACTTTCTTGATACTGATCTACTAACTCTATTGAATAAATTCAACTAAGAGAAACATGATTTTAAAAACTTTAATGAAACTTAAGCCTAAATAGTACTAAAATAAATCTTAGAAAAAATAGTTAATTCTAAATCATAAAGAACAGATTAAGTTATCAATCAGCAAAATTAAAAATAATTTAAAAAATAATTTGGCTTTTCATTGAGAATATATTTTTAAATACATTGTTTTAGCATAATATTTATCTACTTTATAATTAAAATAGTAGGAGTAAGTTAAACACCATATTAATTTTGAGGATGAACAATCGGTGAAACTATATAGCAATAGTAGTTTCAAAATTCCACTTTAACCCAAGTATTATTTTTAATTTTAAGAATCTCAATTGCTTTTGAGTTTCGAAGATCTACTTTAAATAAAGGAGTTCAGTCACTTCCTCAACACATCAAACTACCAAACTAGTATATCAATATAAATAAAAAGAGATAGACACGCTGATTAAATTAAAGTACTATTCCCACCAACTCATATTTTTCTTAAATATTATTCTAAAAAAGTCAACCAGTTATTTTAAAAATAATTAAATATCAGAGATGGTTTTGAGTAGATAGGAAAAGAAGTTGCAGTTTATTTCGTACCTTTAGCAACTATAGTTTACTATTGCCTCTCATGGTATCGTTATTTTATTTTAAAAGCTGCTAAAACAAATCAGATAAGAGGCAGATTCAAATTTATTAAAATGAAATAAAAAGAATACTAAGGAAGTATGACACCCAAAGCCAAACTATAATGAATTATCATTCATGTTTTAATTTATCAATACTAAATTCTAGATCTTACAAATTACTCCAAAAAAGTGGAGACAGATCAAAATTAAAACGTTATAAAATCTGATAGAACTTATTTATTTTTTAAAATTAATATGTTATATCATTTGTATTATAGCTTAAATTAAATAAAATTATTTAATTAAAAATTGAATCTCTAAGTCTTTATATATACAATAAATAAATATGAGGAAAGCATTGATTTTCAAGTGAGTCTACTTGATGAGGTGGGAGATCTCCTCAAACTTTTGGTAGGCATCAGCAGGGTGATGGAGCATAATGCGATTGAACACCTCAGTCAGGTGTTAGTACAGGTCTAAGCTGACATTTGCGCCTAGGTCTCTGGCTTCTTTCAGTTGGGCTTTAACTTTCTCTAGGGTGTCCAGGTTCACACTCATTTCTAAACTCTCTTGTATTTTAATTTAATTATTCACTTTTAAAAATACATCACTTGAAAATCAAAGACCCTGCCTATGATCATGAAGTCAATACACTCCAACACCAACAGAGAGACCCCCAAAAGTAACAGTGGATAATAAAGAGCAAGAACCTCATCCAAGGAGTAAGTCAACCATTCAATAATGCAATAATCATATTGAAACTAAGATACCCACTTTTATAAAAAAGTTTTAAGAATCTTTATGCGTTTGTTTTGAATTTGAAACGTTTGGATGTTTCAAATAATTAATCTTCCTTTTAGATCGTTGAGTTAAATAAAGTATTTAATTTTATGACTAGCTGAGCCGCGACGACAAGGACTTGCTTTCAAGGAACAAGCAATTTGTACTTCCCAATTTGGCAGAGGAACACCGAATGTTTGAATGGGCTGGAGTAGTCTTTGGAGAGGACACAGTTGCCAAGCTTGCTCACTCTCTTAAGAGATTAGCAATTCTCTCTGGAGCAAGCTAACTCAGATTCTGGGGTAAAGTCTATGGTAAACTTTAATCAATAAATTGGCTTCCATTAATTTTTCATATTTTAAGTTTACTGAGAAGGACTACTGGGTGGCAGAGGGAGTTCTAGAGACTCAAGAAGAAAACAGACAGAGCTTCGACCAGGAGAAGAGAGGAGAGGGTGTCAACAGGATGGTGTACTGGGTCACTGATAACATCCTTGACGACTGGCTACAGCTACCAGACCTCCTTCCTGAACAAATTCAAGTTGCGAGGATGATCAAGCACGTCTTCACTGGCAACCTCAATCACAAAATAATTTACAGATCCTTATATATTATAAGTTTAAATTATTTGAATGCTGCCATTGACTCTAACCCACCATACCCAGGTAAAGAAAGACACTACCTGCGTGCTCAGATTGGAAGAATCACTCATGGTTGCCACCTCGTCCCTAAGGATTACTTGAAGATTGAGGAGGATGAAAATGGAGTGGCCAAGGAGATGTTCAGCGAAGACTACTCTGTTCCAGGCACTGAGGAACTCAGAAGTGTAGAGAGCTGGACCCACAGACACCCCATGATTCTCAAGGCAGGAAGAGTCACTCACGTTCAACAGAAATATTAAGCTTCATTTTTCAAATAGTTGTTTGGTGTTGATTGTTCCTCCAGGCTTTGAAGAGCTACCAGATGAGGAAAAAGAAGCTTATGAGAAGATTAAGGAAAAGGACCCAGAGGGTGAGAAGTTCAAGACAGTATAATTTAATTTAAGCAAGCGAGGATGTGCCTGTTGATGGATACAAGTCAGCATGGCACTCTAAGGTGTGCGGAGACCCTCAACCCTTCGCTCAGGTTCCTCCAAAGGAAGGCACAGTTTCTTATGCTGTCAACATTATTCGTAGTTTGAGATGGCCTGGAGCAGTCACAGTTTCTCAGACTGGCAAGTTCCAGTCGATCTACGTGGGCTACGGCCACAAGAGAGGTGATGTGTGCTTCAACCCTACTGAACCCCCTGAAGTCCAAAAAGATCCCATCGACTAAATTGAACAACCAGAGGTAAGTTATTCATCCAACTAGAATATTAAAAAGATTTATCGTTCAACTTCTAAACTTGTTTATAGCCTACTCCCCTACATGCTCCTAAAATAGTTGAGCATCAGCAGCAACCAGAGGCAGCCGCAGAAGAAGACGAGTGAAATGATATCTCTATATTTAAGAAACATTACCAATTTTATTCAAAAATTGTTTAGAATTCTCTCAGTCTTATCATCAATATTATAGATACAAGCAATTCATTTATAATTTAAACTTAGATGAGTAGGATAAATTATAACACAAAACAAAGCTAATCATGTATTGAATTCCAAAGCTATAATTTTAATTAAAAGGTCTTCAAATCTTATTATCCTAAATAAGTATCCTTATAGATTTTAAATTAGCTTGGAGATAAAGAATTAAGTTAGGTTGCGATTAAGATTGTTAGTTGAATTATTTCAGATAATCTATATGATTGCAACTTCAGTTAGCAAGTTCTTCCTTGTGGAGATACTCCAACTATTTCTTGCTTGCTGTTGCCTATTTTAAAATGTTAGACACAAGTTTAAAAAAGAAAAGGTAAAATCAGGAATGTTGATGATTACCCATTTGCTGAGACGCTGAATAACTTGGTCTTCAATTCCTTCTGGTCCCACAACATACACTCTTTAGTCCTTCACTGCTGTCTCAAATGATTTCACGTCTATAAAGAAGTTATTCATCTTTAATGAATTTAAGTAAATTATTGGTTTGTTCTGTGTTTATTCGAAGTTGGTCAAGAATAAATTGGGGCAATCATATAATCTCATAAAAAGTTCCTAGTAGTTATGATTTTATTTGTGATTTCGGCAGATTTGAGGATATTTAGGTTGGCTAAACTTACATTGCTCAGTGCCGAGCAACTTGGTGATAGCATTCTTGCATCCATCGCAAGTCATTCCAACTTTGAAGTGGTAGGTGAACAATTGGGGTGAATCACTTGCCTCCATATTAAATCAAATATATACTGTTAATAACTCAATTCTCCAATTTAAATATATCACTCATTTATACTTTGTCACCGATCACTCTCCAATTATTTACACACCTGTAACTCATTTAATAAACATTAAAGAAAGTAAATAAATGTGATGAATATCTCTACAAATTATACACCTTACACATCAACGAAACTACAAATAGCTGATCACTCCTCTCATTCAAAAATGGATTAAGACCATCTCTAACACAATAAATCTGATACTTCAAAAATAATCACACCACCTAATGATGACTTAGACTAAGCTTTGAAGAACTAGAACGAAGAGATAAGCTTTGCAAGAAAGAACTTGTACATATGGGTATTGTTCCTTAATCATATCTCAGCACAGTGGCAAACTTACTGTAAACATATAATTTAATGATTCATGTTTATAGTGTTTGTGTACTTGGTTTCAGGCACTGATGGCTACACTAACATGCAAGTTATACCATAATTTATTATTGAGTTGACTTGGGACTATCTCAGGAGACTTATGGACTTGTGACTGGAACAGTTTTTACTCTGACCAATTCAGTTTTTGGTTTACTGATGGGATACTATGCTGATAGGTACAATCGCAAATACATTTTATTCGTGACTTCCTTGACCTGGACTTTGATGAGCTTGGCCACTGCCTTCACCCATAACTTTTGGTAAGTGCTATTGCCTCGCATGGGTTTCTCTTTTCTGATGAGTGCATGCATCCCTGTAAGTGTGAGTCTTATAAATGACTACTTCCCTCACAAAGAAAGAGGAAGAGCTAACAGTCTCTTTGCATTTGGAATTTATCTGGGTGGAGGACTTAGTTCCCTTACTCTCTTGCTGGACAAGTATCTGGGCTGGAGGAACTCAGTAATCATAGTCTGCTCCATCAATATAGTTTTCGCTTTACCTATAATCTTATTCAAAGAACCCAAAAGAATCACCCAAACTACTAAGACTCATCTAAATATGAGGGTAACTGAAGGATCTCCTGTTTACCAGCAACTTTATTAGCAAGCTAGTCCTTTATCGGAAAACAAATATCAACATGTGGGACTAGCAAATTTATTTTAATTGACTAGAAAATAAAACTAAAGAATCTACTCAAACTTAGAATACTACTCACATTAATTTAAAACAGAGAAAGGATGATAAAATAATGCCACTCTCTCAGAAACTTAAGATATATTTAATTTTTAGATCCTTTTCTCAAGTAAGGTGTATATACTATACGTGACAGCTTCTACATTGAGATTCTTTGGAGGCTATGCAATTGGATTCTGGTCACCTACTTTCTTTCAAGGCAACTTCCCCACCTACACTAATACATTTATTTAATGAGTACTCTATTATGAATGCTTTCGTGGTTATTGTAGGAGGACTTACTTCCTCGTACTTGGGAGGGTATATTACTGATCTCTATGAGCCAAGATACCCAAGAATAAAATATATGTTTAAATATTTGTAGAATTAAAGGTTACATTAGTGGGTATGGAGCCCTTAGTTCTTGTGTGTTTATCGTTCTCTGCTACTCAGTTCAAGTCAACTTTTACTTAAGTATGGTATCCTTGTTTCTAGCATATCTAACAGCTGAGATGTGGTATGGACCAGCTCATGCTGCTGTCAACAGGATTTGCAAATTATTTATTTAAGTATGTTTATTTTCAGTTCTGAACTTCAAGGACTTGCAGTAGCTATCTTCACTTTGTTAGGTGCCATGGCAGGTGCTCTGGCTACTTATCTCTTGGGAGTAATTGGAGACCATTTCCAAACTAAGGTTTATCCGGAGCTTTCTGGCTACTGTCTCACTGCTTTTGTGTTGTTCAGTTATTGTACTTGCTGCCCCATGTTCTTGTGGGCTTCTAAAGAGTACCAAAAGTTTTTAGAAAATGAGAGCAGACTCTAAATTAAGACAGAGGAATAATAAAATAGTTAAGATGCCACTACTCTCGAAGCTAACGAAAAATGATCATTTTATAAATGTTATTTTCTAGTAAACTCACTTGAATAAAATTGTAATTTGTAATTTCTTATTTAAACTAATAAACTTAAAAATCAAACTAGTTTGTTAACTCTGTCAAACAATGTCTAATAGCTTTGCGAGAATAATTATCTGGCTATAAGTCAGAATATCTCAGCAAAGCATTCAGACGTGATTGACTGTGAATTGTTGTTAAACATGGAATATAAATTGCAGCTGGTGCTGTCGAAAAATTAAGTTGCACATCGACACAAGCATAATTACTTTCAATCTAATGTGCAACTCCTGATCGATTGATCAGAGATTTATAGTTCATTATTGTTGTTCGTGCATTATCTTTATCAGCGAGTCTCCTCCACCGGAACACATAACAATCACATAATACTTATATGAAGCAAGAAGAGGAAGTGTTGGACTTTGAGCTAGAGAAAGGACACCTTCGTCATACTTTCTCCTATGAGCAACAGTATCGTAAATGCACTAGAAAGTTCTTAAGTCCCAAGCTCTGACTGCTCCATCATGTCCACCAGATATCAACATCTCTTAACTAGAATATAAATTAAACCATTCATATTAAAGAATGCTAATTAGTAGCAACTTTTCGTTTGCTAATCAGGAGAGAAGTGACAGCATCTGTGTGTGCCACTATAGTTTTCACTTAATCAAATTAAAAATATAATATATCTTGCTTGTGAGAGTTAAGATCAAATAACCTGATGAGATTATCCTCAGTACCTGCAATAATAAGCTTCTCTGACTCACTCACTATGAGTTTATTGATCTGCTGTAAGTTAGCAGGTTTGCTATCGTCGTGGGGAAAACTAATCAAAGAGATATCTTTTCCAGTAGATGCATCGAACACTGATATCGCTGGTTAAGTGTAGCTCACTATGAATTGAGTTGAATCTTTGTGCAACCAACTCACACTTGTTGGTGACAGAATCTCAAAAACTATAAATTATTTATCTGGTGAGCAAACTGCTTTCTGAATCTACCTAGAAGTAACTGCTTGTTAATGGACTTCCTGGGTTTGAGGTAGTTCTCATCTGCTCCATCGAGTTAAAAGCTTGAGAACTCATTTGGAATCTGCCACAATCCTACAGACTAGTCAGAAGCACAACTCAAGAAGATGTTCTCTGCTTAAAGTGGAGTCTCAAATCCCAAATAGGCTCCTTTCTCATGAGCCATTTCCCAAGAGCAGAAGCAATTGATAAACAAAAATTTATATTTTTCATATTGCTCTTGTCCTGGTTTGTTCCATAAATCTCTGCTTGATGAGTCTGTGGCACTTTCCAAATTTTAATAACTCCATCCATGCCTCCACTCAATATCACATTTTGGATTGATCTTTAGTTGGTTGCTTCTGCTCCTGCGAGAGACAAGATAGGAGCCACATGTCCTCTCAGATGAATGTAAGGCTCGAAGTTAAGCATTCCTTCTTCATCTCTGATGTTGCAAAATTTGTTTACATCCCACACTTTCAGAGTGCAATCTTCACTTGCAGACACTAATGAATTGAATAAAGGCAAGAAATGGATCATAAATAAGTTATTTAATTTTGATCCCTCTGACTTAATCAAAGTGAGACTTGAGAGTACACTTAGACTTTGGGAATAGGGTTTATCTTCTGAAGGCTTAAGACTTCTTGCTGACTGTCATACTTGAAGTGCTCCACCTGATATAGCTGAGTTTGAAGAAGTATTTAGGGCATTGCTCGATCTGTCCAGCTTTGAATTCCTTTCATGTTGCATCTAAATTATCTAATTTAGTTATCCCTTCGCCCTTGTCTACTACAATACATTTCATTTTTAATTTGTATATTTAAATTATAAGATCCACTAGTTCTTGGATTAGTGACTGCTCCAAGCGAGTGAGAGCCTTGAATGATAGGGTTATCATGAATATGAGAGTCCATGAGCTATGACTGGTCGGTACTGAGTTAGCTATCAGCAAGCCACTTTCTCCTTTGACCTATAATCTAAGAAGTAATTTAGGCTGGCTCTCCATTCTTGGGAACTGTGCTCTGAGTTATTGTTGTAGTTGTAGTAATCGTAGTTATTTAATTGTTGTTGGTGGCTGTATTGTTATTAGTTTAAAGAGAATTCTAAGTGTTCATTCTTGAAGGTTGAACTTGATTATGTTCATGAACTGCAGCTGCTGCCATTTGAAGTTGCTGGCTTATCTGCGATCCATTGCTTATCTGCCTTCTCTTTTGAGGGATGCTCACACTACCTCCTGCCACAGTTCCACTGCTTGGAATTATGTAAAACATATTTAAAATTTATAGTATTAATTTATATAGCATTAAAGTTTAAGACTTACTTCCTGTGTTAATCATAGTATTTTAAGTTTCAGGTTTATTAAATATCTTGGTGTTGAGGTTTTATTGACTTTCCACTGTCTCTTGAGTTTCACTGGAGTGAGTCTTGTTATGATGAGGACCTCCATTGTGATAGTTGGCGAATTGCTAAGCCATGGTTCTAGAGTTGCTCGCTTGTTCCTAAACCAACTCAAGCGTTTAAGATAACAAAGCAGCTCCTGCTTCTATATTTTCATCAAAGGTTTTCATAAGTTATCCGTTTGAACCTGATGAACCTCTAGTGTGATGACTAGTGAATAACCTGCTTGCTATATTTTGGATTCCATCAGAGTTTCCTCTTTGATGGCGAGCATTCTTAGGTCTCCTCAGCAGTTGGTTGATTGAAGAAGAGCCGAATCCTGCCCCCATAGCTGCAAGCAAGCCACTAGTTGCAGTTTGATTTATTGGATTAGAACTCATGATGGTACCAGTTCCGTTACTACCACTACCTCCTGAAGCGCCAGAAGCACCTATCGTTCCAATTATACCTTAATGAGAGCTTTAGTGTTAGTGATTGTGGTTTAGTGCGCATTACTTTATTCTCTTCTTCTGCTGGAGCATCTGGTACTCCATTAACCTCACCTTCTTTACCAAGTCCTTATTTACTTGATACTTGATTCCTAAGTTCGTCCTCCAGATTCTTGACTCTATCTTCTATGAGTTTCTTGTCGTTAATAAGTTTCTGCTCCCTGTCTTGAGCTTTTCTCTCTTGATCTCTGAGGAAGTCCATGACTCCATTCCAGGAGTACATGTTGTTTGTATTGTTAGTGAAGTGGTTGTTGATGGTGGAGGGTTAGTTGGCAGCATTGAAATTCAAATTTGATTGATTGAGACTCATTGATAAGTTAGCAGTTTGGTTTGCAGGCATTGACTGATTGTTGAATTATTGGAGCTGAGCTCCCATTGAGAATTAGTTTGAATGCGTCTGACTATGAGATCCATACTAAACATAAATCAGACTGTTGGGGTTGTATATGCTGCTGAGACAAACCCTAGTTGTTGCCTATCTGTCCACTGTGAGGACCTGAGAACCCAGTTTGATTATTCTGCTATGCGTTTTGAATTTGGCTATTCTGTAGTCTTTCCATGAATTGAGATAAGTGGTGCGCTCCCTATATTTAAGGAGCAGGCATCGATGTCATATTTGTAGCTCCCATAAAACTCTAGTTTTGTCCTTGCACTTAAAATTTAAAAAGTAAGATATGGGAAGTATGATTGCACTCCCAGAAGCTACTATTGATTCTGTTAACTCAACTCAAAATTAAAATAACTGAGAATATTATACCTGCTAAGAATGCTTAATATATATAATTGAGTATTAATTATTTTAAGAATGAGGAATGAAAGACGGGTTGACTTGAAGGTCAGGTTAGTAATTATTTATATTGCCTTGAGATATAGGAGTTTGTGCAAAAGTCATAGACTGTTGCTATTATTGATTGAGGGGTTGGTGAGATGAGCTCATTTTATAATTTATATTATTCTTCAATACAAATTAATTCATTCAATTCATATATAAGTAAAAGATATATCTTCATTTATTGTATGTATTTTTTTACGAATAAAAATATTAATGTATTTTGAATAATTTAATTAATGAAGTATACTATTATCTGTAATGCCTTTGTCCATCTTACTTAATTCAAATTAAAATTTTAATATTTATGCTCCACTTTAATTCAATTATAGATCACTACACTTTTAAATCAAATTATCATGAACTCTCCCCTTAACCCTTTTAAAGAGTTTCTCAACTCTTGAATAAGGCTAATATTTTATATTTCATAATTAACTTTTAGTCCTCTAAAGAGATGATTTGAAATGTAAGTTTCCGTTAAATTATAATAAATCAAAATAGTCTAAATAGCAACTAACTTACTACAATTATGTCACATTAATAACAGCAACCACCTAACTCCTAGAAGTCATCTCTTCACTAATTCTAGTTAACATATTCATTTTAAAGTACGCACTAGGACAGCAACCACCTTTCGAGATGTCTTTCGCAAATCCTAATTACTTGGAACAGAGCATGACTCAAGAGCACATTCAAAATCTTCAACACCAGCTCTCAGAATAAGCCCCATCAGCTTGCAATCATGAGCAATCAGCTATCAAATTCACTTAGCCTGAAATCACATCTGATGGTTTTTCTAAACCAGCTACTCCCAATACACTCCTCAAACCTTCTTCTTTCCAATCATATAATTCAATTATTGCTTGTCTAATCAAAGCAGCAGTAGCAAATAGCCTAGTTAAAGAGCAGTGAGGAGCTGCAAATGGAGAAGGCAGAGTAAGAGCTGCAATAGCTGAAGGCTAACAAAAAGAGACAAGACAAGATTTTAAGAAAGGTTGTCAATAAGATGGCCACCGACCAAAACAAATTCCCAGAAGTCTTCAAGTAAGAGCCTTTGACCAGTCAGAACAAGGGTTCTTTGCTGAAGTCTATTCTGGAGAAGGGAAGGCAAATTCTAGATCAAGCTGAGAAAGAGGGCACCAAGCAGTAGTTGTTAAGTGTATTTTAAATGTTAGAATCCGCCAGAAAGATGCTCAAAAGATCTCAGCCCAAGACCAATAAAAAGAAGACTTTAACAGTCATGGCTCCCTTCGACCTCTAAACGCAAAAGAGATTGAAACTAGACATCCAAGGAAATGAAGTCACAAGAGACACACAATAAGAGTACGAGCCACTATGGAAGCAGATTTAAAAGAGTTTCAAGTTGAGAGATATCTGATTATTTTAGTGAATAGATGGCGATCCTTAGGAGCCTACTACTTCTTGCAAGAAGAAGAGAATACTTACTAAGCCAAAGTCTCCCACTCTCTAGACTTTGGAAAGACAAAAGATCAAAGGTGATATTCAAGTTGCCAGTGGTGAAAAAAGTCATGATAAACCAAGATAATCAATATATGAATTCAAAGCAAGGCCTTTTATTCTTCTTACATATATTTTATTAATATTATATGTCTTTACTTATTTTAGGTATAATAAGAAAGTAGTTGAGAAGCCATTCCAACCTAAGATAGAGAAGAAAGCAGCAGTTTAGTTTGAGGAGTTTAAGCTGTCTAAATCAAATGCTAAGCTTGCCTAGAAGACAGTGGTTGAGTATGTCATCAATAAAGAAAATGCTTGCACTTTTATTCTTTTACTAATTCCTTCAAGGCAAGGCCCTTTGACAAAAATCAAATCCCATATTTTTATTTTTTAATTCTTAATTAAAGTTCTAGAAAGTAATTCCCAAAAAAAATTTAAAAATTATTCTTTATTTTTATAAACTAAATTTAAAAGAAAATTGTATCTTTGTATTGTTAATATTCTGCCCATTATATCTCAAAATTATATTGATCAATTAAATGTATTTGAATGCTTTGAATCAGAAATCAGGAGGAAAAACTCAATCAGAATCTGGTGACTCCCACTCAGTTGCTCCAAGAATCACTGAGTGCAGTCCCTTCAATTTCAAGACAGAGGAGAGAGTAAAGCTCAAGCAGGTTGACACCAACAGAAGCAGCTCTTCCCAACAGGGCAGTAATCCCCTCTTTAAAGCAAGAGAGATGCCTGATTATAGATTCTTTGAACTCAAGCATGAGCCAAAGAAGCAAATTGTTTTCCAAGAATTTAATCTTGCTTCTCAAGCAAGGTCTAACTCAAGGAGAAGAGTTGAAACTCAAGAGTTGACCATTATTATATTTAATAATTTTTAGAGGAGCATTTTGAATTCCATGCACTTCCCATGCCTGACTTCTCAAACTAGAAGCCACAGACTTGCAGAAAGAGCATTTCAAGAAATGCAGAGCAGAGACTGCAGGATCTCAAACCTTTTATGTTAACCACTGAAAAGAGAGGCAGAGACAAGCAGGTCAGATTCTTGTCCAAGCTAGAGCAAGAGTAGGAGAAACAGAAAGCACAATCTACATTTAAAGCTAGAGAGTTTTTAAATTATGAGTTCAAGCGATCCCATACTCCAGTTTCAGAAGCAAAGTCATTTGATGCTAAAAGCATGGACCAGATGTCTGAGACCAGCAGCTTCTACCCTCTCAGCGCAAGACTTAGTGCATCTGCCAAACGCACTCCCAAATGCCCTACTCTCAAATTAATTAGCTATTTCATTTACTATTTATAGTTGAACCTTTTTATTATAAAGCATCAGATAAATCTACTGAGATAATTTCAAATTTTAAAATTTCCATAAACAAAAATAAAATAATGGTTTTCAAATATATTTTATATTTGCTTATAATAGAATAAATTGCTCCTATTTTTTATATTATTAATTAAGATCTCTATTATATTTAAAAATAAAGCGCCTTAGTGTCACTTCTTGATTGTAACAATATTTATTCAATGATTTAAAACACATCGTGAAATTATGAAGTTATAAAATATAAAATTAGTTTTATTTAAAATGAATTAAATTTAAATTTAATCTCCCATCTGAAGTGAGACTTTACTCTCTAGCTAGGAGCTAATAGCGTGAAGAATTCAACAGAAGACTAAAAATGAAGCAGAGTGAGAGAGAAGAACTCTAAAGATAGGAGGAGCAAGAGCGCCTAAGACAGGCAGAGGAAGATCTAAGAAAGTTCAGAGAGATGGCTAACTTCAAAGCAACTCCTATCAAGAAATTCAAAGAACTTGACTCATCCAGAGTTCCAGAAAGAGCCCTCACTGTTCCTCAAGCTCCTAAGCTCAGCATATACCTAGATATTATTCTAATAATTCTTTTAAATATTTATCTCATTTTATTTATTTAGAGTAGTGAAATAAAAATTATTTAATTGCATAATTTTGTTTTTATGTTCTCTCAATATCTATAAATCCTACAATTTAAGAGTTAATAAAGGCTTTAAATTTTATAATGAGCTTGTTTAAAATTAAAAAAAAATTAATGAATAAATTTAAAAATAAATAATAATATCCACTACATATAATATTTATATTTTTCTTAGTTTCATACAAACTTGCATATTAAATGTATTCGATTGATATTAAAATTGTTTGAGCACTCTTGAGAGAGCATAAATATTATTTAATGGAGCACAGCTGAGAGAAGATGTCCAAATGCATTGAATTTAGTAAACATATATTTGAACTTGAGAGATCTAATAGTCTTAATCAATTCATCAACGCACTAACTCAAATAAAATCATATTAATTACAATTTTTACTCTTTATCTGGTAAAATGTGACATTCAAGATTATCATATCCAGAAGTTCTGGTAAAATACAAATAAATAAAATTTATATAACTTTATTCCATATTTTTAAACTTATTTATCGATTTCATTTAACTTAAATTTATTTTTGCTTAATTAACTAATCCAAAAGCAATTCAATATAAATTATAAATGCTAAAATAGAAAATGAATAATATTTTTTAATTATAAAATTCTTAAAGCAAGTTATTTTAGTTTGACTAGAATATGTAATTTGTTAAAACAGAATCTTAAAGGTTTTTAATCCTTAAAAATATTCATATTATAAAAAATAATAATTAATTTTGCTTATAACTTATGGTTAGAAACATAGAGGAGAGTGTTTAAGTTAAATCCAAGATAGTGAAAACTTATCTCTTCTATTCTAATATAAGAGGTGTTTGAAAAATCTGAGAGTTGAAAGGGTCTAGTAGTAGTAGTAGAAGTAACGATTAAACACACTTAGCTTTTTGGGGGGTCACTCTACTTGATGAGATTTGATTGGCTGACTCATACTAATATTTGATAACTTGATCACAGCCACTATGACAACCCCGACCGCCAGACACAAGAGATCCTGACGTTACGAGCTCCCAATCTGAGGTGAACCTCAGCTCTTGTTGTTTCGTCGATTCCAGAAATCAAGATTGGATTTAGAGTCACTCCATACCCATACTCCTTCATGATATGCCAAGCGCGAAGCATATATCAAACAAGAATATAGGATATAGACTTTACGCCGACCTTCCCACGCGCGAGTAGTTTGCGTTATCTTGCTTTTTTCCATGTAGGCAGAGAGAGGCAGCTTCACTCTCAGGTCCTTCCATCTGATCATCCCTTCCGTTCTCAAATGTGTAGCATACCCTCCAGGCCTACACCTCCAGGCCCCTTCTAGATGGAGACTTGAATTTCCAGCGCTTCCTTTAGTTCCCGAACAGTTCGTAAGCACACATCTCCAAGCTTAGCAAGGTCCCAGACCTCCTGGATATCTTATGGAAGCACAAAGGCAGTGACCTCTGCCCAAACTATATTTCGCATGAGTTAATGAGATTATCCTATCAAATCAAAGATCTACTCGCTCTAAAAATGGAGATGATCGAGTCTTTTATCGCCTCATTGTTCTATCATAGTATCGTCGTCTCTAGCCACGTAACCTTCTTCTCCCTCATCTTTGCTTTGGGGAAGTCGAATGCTCTGTAAGGAGTCCTAAACTCGTCCAAGTAGTTCAGCGCAGGTGTGGGGCGCTCTGTCATATCAGCTCACCTTTTGTGGGCGGAAGGCCCAGCTTAACGAAATGAGGAGGAACATCATGCTTTATCGAGATGAGCAACTCCAGCTTGAATGAAAGACTGAGAGAAAGAGTGAGAGTGGAGTCAAGTATGATCAAGCCATAAGAATACGTCTACTCTTAAAAAGATATTTTGATATTAGAAAACGCATTTAAGCCTCGCCAATCTACCCATCTCTGTTTTAGTGGGCCAGAGCTCTTGAGACAAAAGTGACTTGCTGAAGTCGCTAATAAGGTCTATTTCAGGCAATCGATGGAGTGATGGAAAATCATAAAAAATTTCATTCTTTTTGGAGACTCAAACCATCTCCGAGCTTTGATGGCCGTAATTCAAAGATCCTAGCCAATGCTGCAATTGACGCACACGAGAGCTTCACTAAGCTAAATGAGGTGACCAAGAAGAGCGACGACGGACTAAGAGAAGCCCTGAGAGATGACGCAGGCCGCATCCTGCTTCTCTTGAAATCAATCACCTAAAAGGTAATCGACATCACCAGACTTTGCAGGGGGAAGTTCTGTATGTTTATGTTAAGCTATTATGCGCGAGGCTACTAGTCACGCTGTTTTGCATTCGGCCTAGGAGATGTTCTTGATGGAGACGATCTTGTACCTACTAGGCAGCGAATATTCAAGGTAACTCAAGGAGGTCAGGCTATCTATAGCGAGCGAGTGAGAAAAGAGAGGCAAAGTTTATATTAATTGATCAATCTATCGCTTAGGATTGTAGAATGTGTTAAAGACTTCGTCCAACTATTGAGGATGACGAGACAGGAAGAGTTCTATCTTGAAAGACAATAGAAGTTGATTCGGCATGTCATTGACAACCTCTTAATAAGATTAGGGACATGGTCTAGTTTTACAGAAATAATAATTTCATCTACCGACTTGAAGATGACAGAAATGATACGCAGCTTTCATTTTAATATCAAGCGATCGACTCATACTCAGGCCTAGGTGTTCCAAAGACTTAGAGATGCGATGGAGTGAATCTCTTCGTGAATAAGACCACGAGGATGGTGAGCTGCACCTTATAGGAGAGCTTTTATCACATCTGGGACAAAGCTCTGTACATGATAATAGCTACACCTGATAGAGCCGCTGATAGTCAACATGAGTTCCTAAGAATAATTGGCGAGGATAAGTGTTTAGAGGATCAGTGCATTTTGGTCTACAGGGAGCCTGAGATTTTCGAGCAAATAAAGAACAAGGACATCTTCCTGAGATTTGAAAATGAGGACGAGATCAATCGAGATCATGACATTCGCTTCCTACATTGCCTAAATCTATCAAGAAAAGACTAAGAAGATGGCGATGCGTAAAAGGCAGAGAGGTAAGCCAAGAACAATAGGATTTATTGATTTCAAGAGTGAATTTTATATCTACTTAAGAGCCTGAAATCTAATTCACTAAGTTTTTACTTAAAACTCCCTTGAAGAAAATTTTTATAGCAATTAAAGAATCTATATTATGCATCTAAATATTCGATAAATAACAGTCAGTTCCTGTGAGTTTTAAAACTTAATAATATTTAAAAAGATGATTTCAGCTCCTTTTAATTTTAGCTTTTTTTTATTGGCACTAAATGGCTGGATCTATATCTATATATTATTTTCCTGCTGTGGCTCATCTGCCTCTTTAATTGTATAGTCCCCTAAACACATCGAAGTACCATAATTAGGGAATTAGAGTTTCCACTAATTCATAAAAAGAGTTTGGCTTCAACGAGGTTTCTCTTACCTCTTCTATTATCACATTTCTCACATAATATAAGACAGATCTCTCCCAGGTAGGTCATCGGCCCGTTTTTCATTGCTTTTATGCAAAACTCGGTGCAATGGCTAGTATTGAAACCTATTCCCTCTTTTATGATTTTATATGGGTTAAGTTTTACCCAAGTGTAGAGATCACTCTTTTAGGAGCCCTGCTTACTCAGATAGTCTAATTCTGCCTCAAAATATGCTTAAATAACCCACATAAAAATGTAGCCATCTTTCTATAGATTTTTTAAGGGTATTCGGCTGAATAAAGTCTTTTCGTTCAATGTGAAAAGTTGAAGTTCATGCAAGTACCCTGCTAATGAGGATCGAAAACCGTAGCCATGAAATCATATTAGTCGATTTCTATCGCTTTATCGTAAATAAATTCATCCCGCATTCTGTCGTCTAAAACGTCTCCTTTGTATTGAGTTTATTTGTTGTTAGATCTCTACATGCTCCACTTAGTCCGTTCAGTGAGATACTCTATGGACTCAGATTTTTTCACGTACTACTGAGGATTTACTTTTTCGAGCAAAACGCATTGCCTCTATTTCTTAGACTCATTTATTAGTGCTCTGAATCCAAGTTCTTGCTACAATTCAAGCTTTCTATACTATTTTGCTGACTCTGTGACTTCACTTTAAGCTTATTATATCTCTGGTTTTCAATCTTCAGTTACTACACTCTAGTTTATACCTGTTCGAGATGCTGCTGCTTTAAATCAAAGTTTTCTTAAATCACTATTTTCAACTTAAATTTGAGGTCCTCAATAATTTAACTCTTTTCTATAAAAAGAAAATGCATTCTGGCTTTGACGAACTTATCGCCTCTATTGATATATTGCACTGCTACCTTATTGTTATAATACTAAAGCTTTGAAAGCCTAATCTATTCTGCAGCTTCTTCTAATATGAGGAGTTCTCTCTCTATTTAATCATAAATCAAGGCATTTTTTTTAATTAAATTCTCAGATTTCGACATGAAGTGATTTTCTCTTTAACCTAAAACCAAATCCTAAAACTCACCCTTATAATATTGATGCCATTTACCAAAACTAGAAAGGCAATCAAAATGCGAGCATAGTCTGTATACTTGCTTTCTTGATTATCCATACTCCCTGTATACTTTGTGCCTGTGGCCATAAATATCAAGCGAATCTCCTCTTTGAATTTTAATCAGCTCCATTCATTTGTTACTAATTCTGATAACTTGAGTTATATTGTTTATTCTTGGGAAGGTAGCAAAAATTTCTGTTCTTTGATATTGATTATGTTGAGAATTAGTTGACTGGAGTTAAATTCCTCGCTTTTATTTTAGCTTGGTGTTTGATTAATCAAGAACTATTCTTCTGCTAAACCTGGGTTTCTCACTCCAGCTTGATATTGTTAAATAAGCTGCGATTATTAGAAATTCTGAGGTTTGGGAAAATGAGTCTGGCTATGATAAGCAAAATCATTAGCTTAGCTGAATAACTAATAGGTCTAAGGCAACTTTATCAAAGTTCAAGATTAGGAGGGTAGGCTTTGATTGTTAAGTAGGATATTCCGATTCTTTCCCGCAGAATAACTTTACGTTTATTCATGAGTGCCTCTAAGTATCATTCGAGCAATCAAGTTGATAATTATAATAAGTAAATAATTATTATAATATAATTAAGGACGCAGCTTTAAATTTTAATAATTTTTTTTAAATGTTTGACTTTTTTAGTGTTTTGAATATTAAAATAATTTTTGCGAAAAAGAATAACTACTGTTACCTTATAATATTATTTTTTAAAAATCCATCAGAGCTCATAAGTTTTAATTTAAATAAAATGTAAGTTGAATATTTCTAACTTGGTATAAATCGAATCCTTTTTTATTTACTTAAAAGCATGCAATAGAAATAAATAAAACTTTCAGTTTTTTATTAAGACTAATTTAGATAGAGAGGTAAATCAAAACTTCCATAAAAATAGAAATCTCTTTCACTAAATTTTAAATTGTAACGGAGTGAACTTCCCTGCATCATTACCGAAAGGTCTGATTAAAATTACAATAACTTAGCAAGAATAGCTAACTGCGTGGTCTCCGAGCCTAGGTAACTTATATAGCTTCAAGCATTTTTTTTAATTTGATTGACGCTTCCTTCAAATAATATCCAGTCTAACTAGTCAATCATGCATCTTGATTGCTTCCATATCTCGTTATAGCTCTCAACTTAAAAGAGGCTCTCGAAAAATTTTTGAAGTAGATAATAAATTCCGATTTCTTTCTGGTACTGATTTGCATTCTCGAGGCCAATTTTGAGCAGATGAGGACCAAAGTTTTTCTCTTCTCTTAATATAAGTTGATTGTTCTTTCTCATGATATACAGGACATCTATGTCTTTTAGCTAATATTATTGCTAATGATGTACAGAGTAGGTCTTGACATTTCAAATACCAAAACTTACGAATTTGAACTTATCTTCATAAGCAAAAATTTAGACAAAGGTTTGCAAGGTCATCAGTTCAAATCCTAACGACTTTGCACCCTTGGAGCTCGAGTATATTCTAGGCCAGAGCATTATTCTTTGTTACTATAGCCTTCAAGTGCTACCCTGCTTCTTCATTCAATGCTTTGAATTCATCCAAAATTTTTAGAGTTTCAGACTCATTGATATCCTCCACTTTTCTTTGTAGCTACTTGAGTCGTTTTGCATCGTGAAATCAGCTCTGATACAATATCCATAACATCCGGGGTTTCTACTCTATATCTCGCTAGAAATTTATATAAAATGTCTTATGAATTCTTCTTTTTCGATAAAGTCCCACCTTGAAGTAAAAAGATCATTCATTTTTTTTTCTTTGGAATTAGGGTTATTTAAAAATAAATTTTAAAATTGGGAACTTGGAAAATTTAAAAATAAACATTTAAAAAAAAGGTTTATTTAACAAAAAAGATTAAAAAGGGTATCTTTTAATTTTAAAAAAAATAAATTAAAAAGGATTAATTTTTTATTTTTAAAAAGGGAAAGTTTTTTAAAAAATTTAAATATTATTTTATGTTAAAAAATTAAATAGTTTCTTCTTTAACTTCATTTTAAATCCGAATGAATATGACTCATGCACTCATCTTCATCCTCTTTATTAAATCTTGTGTCGCTTATAACTCTTTAATGAGCACTCCCACACAAAAGTTGCAAGGATAAAACGTTTTTAGAATTTGATGCTGAATCGAATGGTCTTATAATTATTTAAATTGGACACATTTAAACTTTCGCTAATTTATTACATTATAATTTAATATCTAATTTAATTCTCTTTTTTATTAAACTCTCAGCTATAGTCTAACGATGCTTATATAACTTCTATCAAATTTTAGGAATACCTCTTAAAATTTAGAGAGGCACTCAGGCTCGTTCAAAAAATATAGTTGGCAAGGCCAATCCCTATTCTGTATATGGTCTCATGGCTATCAAAATTAAGGCTAATTAGAGTAGCTCAGCTGAACCTCAATCATTTCATAATTTAGTAGAGAAATGAGATCACAAAAGCTTTCCCTTTTATCTGAGGCTCGACTTTGATAGCAAGTTTATGTTTTATACTAGTCTAATACTCCCGAATATATTTTAAGTTACTCAGACTTTATTTTTGCATTAAAGTTTATCTATTTTTAATTCTGCTGCGAACAGTCTTGATGAGGCTCCTGAAGTTCTTTTAAAGGACCCGCTTGCTTTTAAGCTCCTATTCTTTAAAATTTTTTGTAGATTTGAGTTTTCGTTTAGTGTTCTGATTAAAAATGAACTTGCTAAAAATCTGGGAAATGCCTGTGTATTTAGAAGCTTCTGAAACTCATACAATGTGTAAGACCTTGCCAATTCATATTCACAGTTGGAAGTATCAACTTATCCTTCTCTACTAGTCAGGAAAGAGTGCCCATTATAAGTCTTTTTCCTGCCCCTTCTGATAACCAGTTCATTGCAATCTGAGGTTGAGGATGCATCTTTTCTTATTTTAGGTTTCCCACTCCGAGAAGGGGTATCACTTTATATGTGTTCTCCCTTTGGGTTTTCCCCAATCGAAGATTTCTGATTATCATTTTAGCAGACGCTCTCATAGTTTAGTGAGAATAATTTAAATTACAATTCAGTTCTTAAAAAGGCGGTAATTAAAAATTTAAATTTATCTTAATTAAAATAAAAAGTAGTGTTTATTCAATTTAATTAAGAATTTAAAAATTTAATTAATCAAAAAAAATTTTTATGCGTTGTAATCCCAGGAATAGAATTTATGAGCCTTAATGAAAATAAATCTACCCAAGAGTTTCCAGATCCATTGTTACTTTGACCATTGAATTTTTGTTATTATCTCAAGTAAATTTAAAGTTGGAATGATTTTCGAGAAAACATAATTATTTTGCAAGTTATTATTTTTTTTAAGAAAATCCGATCTAATTAAGAGTCTATACTATTCTTAAATCTTTTAGCTGAAAACTATTTCTCTTGATAGTCCATAAAATAAAATTAAGGTACTTTAGTTGAATGAAGTACAAAGGACTAGAAATCGTGTTTTATAAATTTAAAAAATGCTTATAAGAGTTTTTGAGAAAATTCATAGCTATCAATTAAGTTAACTAAATAAACAAAGCATTTACTATTTAAAGGTGTTTCCTTTCATAATAGCCCCAAAAACCCAAACCCAACTATTAAGAAGCAGATAATCATGTTCTATTTAAATAACCTATCTTCATAAAGATATAGTGGTTTTTCAGAATAAAGAAAGATCAATAAAAGTATGAATGATAAAATATTTATACAACCGTAAATTAATACTTAACTGATTATTGAATATTTATTTCTTCTCAATATTTAAAAAATTTTAACCCCCCGATTAAAATAAATATCTCAATCCATTAGATATGGAACCTTCGAGCAAGACCTCCCTGAGCTAGGTGAGCACCTTCATCATTTAAAAAATTAGCTGAATGAGGCGACTCAGACAAATGGCTACTTCATCCAGATGGTGAAGAGCTAGGAGGAAATGGAGGACTGCTTTGCTCAACGTGAAAACCAAAAGGTGCGCCAAGTATGAAAAAATAAGACTGCTGCCCTTCTCTTGCCCACCCTCACTCGAAATGCTATTCCCGAAGCTTAATGAAGTTGATGTGCGCGAATAGAGGTTTCTCGACCTTGACGAGCAGTTATTGTCTGTCATCATTGAAAGGTTGACTAGCCTATTTACCCGACCTCGAAGCCAGCGTGCACCCATCTCGTTATAGCCATCAAATTGATCTGCTGCTGTATTGGATCTCACGCTCCCTCTGGTCCTTGTGTATGTACTTGTAAGAGCTGGATTGGTAGTAGACCTTGTTGCGGCTGAAGAGCTTTGCCAACCTGGCTAGGCAGACAAGTGGAGCTCCAAACTCCTCGTGATAGAAATGGATGCGCACCTTGAGACTCATGTGGCCAGTATCGCTTAGATGCTTGGCCGTAGTGATGCTCTGCTCGATCGCTAGGGTGAATTTCCACTTTGCCTCTTTTATGCGCCTCCCAATTTTGTTAAAAAGGGAAAAAGTTGCGGCGCCACAGCTGGACGATGATAGCCACAGTGCTCTGCTTGATTCCAGTGACCATGGCAACCTGGGTGTAGCTCATGAGTATGTGCTTGTCATGGCTGAGCTTTCCCTGGCTCTGCATGATCTCAAAGAGCTCCTGATCCTGTGAGTTTGACATCTGGATCCTAAAAAACAGAGGGGTACCCTTCTTCCCTTTGTGAATGCCATCTGCGCCGCAGTAGCTCTCGAGGTAGGGGATGAGTTTTTGATAGGGATCTAGCTGATTGGACTCTAAGCTAATGCGGGGTCTCCTCCTGGTCCAAGATATTTATAAATAAATTCATATCATTCCCCCCTAAATGTTTGTATACATAAGATATTAGATTTATATTATTTTTTAAAGAGAATAAGAAGCATATCTGCTTCATTATATTTAAAGCCTATCTTTATCATAACATTTCAATTTAGTGTTTTTATAAAATAATTGATGTTTATATAAGTTATTATAATCCTAATAAACTAGAGAATTTTAAAAAAAGTCGGCTATAATAAACTGATCAAGTAGAGATGAACTTAAAAAATATTGATGTATAATATATAACTTTTTTAATTGTATGATGCTTTTAATTTTTTAATGGAAGGACTCAGTATTATGCAAATCTTCATGAAGACCCTTGTGTAGTTAGTTCTGTTGACATTCTTCATCTGTAAGCCTTACGATATTTTTCTTTGGAGTTGAAGAGTAGATTTGTTTTAAAAGTTTTTGTTGATAAAGGTTGTATTTGTTCTAAGCTATCTTTAATTGATTAGTTCCCCCTTTGCAGAAGTTTAAAAAAAAGTGTAAAACATTTTTTTTTTCTCAAACCTAAAAAAGATACCTGATGGGAAAAAAATAGATTTAAAAATCAAAGACGAAGATCGCTGGGGTATTTTTTTTGATCTTTAATGCTAGAAAAGTTTTCCTTGAAAAAATGAGGTTTTCCTGTGGAGAAAAGTGAGTCCACTTTGCAAAAAGTTAAAAACAAGGTTTATAAATTTTAATTCTCAAACCTCAAAAATAAACACCTGATGGGGAAGGGAAAAGGGTTTTAAATCAAAGACCGATCGCTGGGGTAATTTTTTAGACTTGGGGTAGAAATTTTTCCTTTAAAACAGTTTTCCCGGGCGAGAAAAAAAGTGAGCCCCTTTTCAGAAGTTAAAAAAAAAGTGTATACATTTTAAAATTTTAAAACCTTTTAAAAAAAGATCACCCCGGGGGAAAAAAAGATTTTTAAAAATCAAAGATCGAAAATGCTGGGCATTTTTTCAGTCTAAGCCCAGAAGTTTCCTTGAAAACTGAGGGTTTGCCCGTCGGAGAAAAAGAATCCATTTGCAAAAATTGTTATCATTTTAAATTTTCAGGCCCCCAAAAATGAAACACCTTATGGAAAGAATAGATTAAGATAAAGTCGGGTGGTGGCCCCATTTTTTTAGATCTTAATCTAAATTTTTTCCTTTAAAAATGAGTTTTCCTGTCCAGAGAAAAATGGAAAAACTTTGCAGGGAAATTAAAAAAAAGTGTATTAAAAATTTTTAAATTTTAACCTCAAAAAGAAAACACCTATGGGAAAGAATAAATTTAAGATCAAAAACGAAGATTTTGCTGGGGTATTTTTTCAGGGTTTTAAACGAATTTTTTTGAAAAGATTTTTCCTGTCCGGGGAAAAAAGTAGTCCAATTTGGGGAGAAGTTAAAAAAAAGTGTTACTTTTAATTCCAAGCCTCAAAAAATGATCACCTGATGGGGAAAAATTTGATTTTAAAAATAAAAAATTTGAAATCGCTGGGGGTTTTTTTTAGAAACTTTAAAAACTAGAAGTTTTTCCTTGAAAACTGAGTTTGCCTGTCGAGGAAAAGTGAGTCCCCTTTGCAGAAGTTTAAAAAAAAAGTGTATCATTTTTAATTTTTCAAAACCTCAAAAAATGATCACCTTTTTTTGGGGAAAAAATAGATTTTTAAGATCAAAAATCGAAGATCGCTGGGCTATTTTCAGATCTTAATGCTAGAATTTTTCCTTGAAAACTGAGTTTGCCGGTCGAGAGAAAATGTCAGTCCACTTTGCAGAAGTGAAAAAACAAGTGTCATACATTTTAATTCTCAAGCCCAAAAAAAATGATCACCTATGGGAAAGAATAGATTTAATATCAAAGATCGAAGATCGCTGGGCTATTTTTGAGACTTTATGCTAGAAGTTTCCTTGAAACAGAGTTTACCTATCGAGAGAAAAGTGAGTCATCCAACTTTGCAGAAGTTAAAAAACAAGTGTATACATTTAATTCTCCAAGCCCAAAAATGATCACCTTATGGAAAGAATAGATTAAGATCAAAATCGAAGATCGCTGGGCTATTTTTTCAGATCTTAATGCAAGAAGTTTTTCCTTGAAAACTGAGTTGCCTGTCGAGAGAAAAGTGAGTCAGTCCACCTTGCAGAAGTTAAAAACAAGTGAATACATTTTAATTCTCAAAGCCCAAAAATGTCACCTTATGGTAAAGAATAGATTAAGATCAAAGACGAAGATCAGCTCGGGCTATTTTTGCAGGATCTTAATGCAGAAGGTTTTCCTTGAAAATGAATTTGCCTTGTCGAGAGAAAAGTGAGTCAGTCCACTTTTGCAGAAGTAAAAACAAGTGTATACATTTTATTCTAAAGCCAATAAAATGATCACCTTATGGGAAATAGATTTACGATCAAAGATCGAAGATCGCTGGGCATTTTTTGAATCTTATGCTAGAAGTGTCCTTGAAAACTGAGTTTGCCTGTCGAGAGAAATGTGATTCCACTTTGCAGAAGTTAAAACCAAGGTATACATTGGTAATTCTCAAGCCCAAAAAATTGATACCTATGAAAGAAATAGAAATTAAGATCAAAGAATTCGAAGTATCCGCGCATTTTATTATGATCTTAATGCTAGAAGTTTTCCTTGGAAACTGAGTTTGCCTGTCGAGAGAAAAGTGAGTCAGTCCACTTTGCAGATGTTAAAAACAAGTGTATACATTTTAATTCTTAAAGCCCAAAAAATGATCAACCTTATGGGAAAGATAGATTTAAGATCAAAAAGATCGAAGATCGCGGCTATTTTTTCAGAACTAATGCTAGAGTTTTCCTTGAAAAACTTGAATTTGCTGTTCGAGCGAGAAAAGTGAGTCAGTCCACTTGCGAAGTTAAAAAACAAGTGTATACATTTAATTCTCAAGCCCAAAAAATAATCACCTTATGGAAAGAATAGTTTTAAGATCAAAGATCGAAGATCGCTGGGCTATTTTTTAAGATCTTATGCTAGAAGTTTCCTTGGAAACTTGAGTTAGCCTGTCGAGAGAAAAGTAGTGAGTCCACTTTGCAGAAGTTTAAAAACAAGTGTATACATTATAATTCTCAAGCCCAAAAAATGATTACCTATGGAAAAGAATAGATTTAAGATCAAAGATCAAAGATCGCTGGGCTATTTTTGACGATCTTAATCTAGAAGTTTCCTTTGAAAACAAGTTGCCTATCGAAGAAAATGAGTCATCCACTTGCAGAAGTTAAAAACAAGTGTATACATTTAATTCTCAGCCCAAAAATGATCACCTTATGGGATAGAATAGATTTAAGATCCAAAGATCGAAGATCGCAGGGCTATTTTTTCAGATCTTAATGCTAGAAGTTTCCTTGAAAACTGAATTTGCCTGTCGAGAGAAAGGTGAGTCAGTCCACTTTTGCAGAAGTTAAAAACAAGTAGATCGGAAATTCTCAAGCCCAAAAAAGATCACCTTATGGGAAAGAATAATTAAGATCAAAGATCGAAGATCGCTGGGCTATTTTTCAGATCTTAATGCTAGAAGTGCCTGCCGAGAAGAAAAGTGAGTCAGTCCACTTTTCAGAAGTTAAAAACATGTATACATTTTAATTTTCAAGCCCAAAAAATGATCACCTTATGGTAAAGATAGATTTAGATCAAAGATCGAAGAATTCGCTTGAGTATATATATCAGATCTTAATGCTCAGAATAGTTCCTGTCGAGAGAAAAGTGAGTCAGTTCACTTTGCAGAAGTTAAAAACAAAGTGTATACATTTTAATTCTCAAGCCCAAAAATGATCACCTTATGAAGATTAAATTTAAGATCAAAGATCGAAGATCCCTGGGCTATTTTTTGAGATCTTAATGCTAGAAGTTTCCTTGAAAACAGAGTTTTACTATCGAGAGAAAGTGAGTCAGCCACTTTGCCAGAATTATAAACAAGTTATACATTTAATCTCAAGCCCAAAAAAATGATCACCTTATGGTAAAGAATAGATTAAGATCCAAAGATTCGAAGATCGCTGGGCTTTTTCAGATCTTAATGCTAGAATTTCTGTCGAGAGAAAAGTGAGTCTGTCCACTTTGCAGAAGTTTTAAAAACAAGTGTATACATGTTAACTTCTCAAGCCCAAAAGAAATGATCACATTATGGAAAGAATAAGATTTAAGATCAAATCGAGATTCCGCGGGCTATTTTTTCAATCTATATGCTAGAGAAGTTTCTTGAAAACTGAGTTGCCATCGAAAGAAAAGTGAGTCACCCACTTTGCCAGAAGATTAAAAACAAGTGACATTTTAATTTCTCAAGCCCAAAATATCAACCTTATGGGAAAGAATGATTTAAGATCAAAGGATCGAAGATCGCTGAGCTATTTTTAAATCTTAATGCTAGAAGTTTTCCTTGAAAACTGAGTTTTGCCTGTCGAGAGAAAAGTGAGTCAGTCCACTTTGCAGGAGTTAAAAACAAGTGTATACATTTTAATTCTCAAAGCCCAAAAAATGATCACCTTATGGTAAAGAATAGATTTAAGATCAAGATCGAAGACGCTGGCTTTTTATGAGAGATTCTTAATGCCTAGAAGTTTCCTGAAACAGAGTTACCTATCGAGAGAAAGTGAGTCAGTCCGCCACTTTGCAGAAGTTAAAACAAGTGTATATATTAATTCTCAAGCCCAAAAAAAATGATCACCTTATGAAAGAGAACAGAAGATCAAAGATCGAAGATCGCTGGCTATTTTTTCGATCTTAATGCTAGAAGTTTTTCTTGAAAACTTGGATATTGCCTGTCGAGAGAAAAGTGAGTCATTCCACTTTGCAGAAGTTAAACACAAGTGTATACATTTTAATTCTCAAGCCCAAAAATGATCACCTTATGGGAAAGAATAATTAAATCAAAGATCGAAGATCGCTGGGCTATTTTTCAGATCTTAATAGAAGTTTTCTTGAAAACAGAGTTTACCTATCGAGAGAAAGTGAGTCAGTCCACTTGCAAAGTTAAAACCCAAGTTATACATTTTAATTCTCAAGCCTCAAAAATGTTCACCTTATGGGAAAGAATAAAAAGAATAGATTTAAGTTCAAAGATCGAAGATCGCTGGGCTTATTTTTCAGATCTAATGCAGAAGTTTCTTGAAAAACTGAGTTGAACTGTCGAAGAAAAGTGAGTCGTCCACTTTGCAGAAGTTAAAAACAAGTGTATACATTTAGTCTCAAGCCCAAAAAATGATCACCTTATGGAAAGAATAGATTAAGATCAAAGATCGAAGATCGCTGGCTATTTTCAGATCTTAATGCTAAGAGCCTGTCGAGAGAAAAGTGAGTCAGTCACTTTGCAGAAGTTAAAAAACAAGTGTTAACATTTTAATTCTCAAGCCCAAAAATTGATCACCTTATGGGAAAGAATAATAGATTTAAGATCAAAGGTCGAAGATCGCTGGGCTATTTTTTCAGATCTTAATGCTAGAAAGTTCCTTGAAAACTGAGTTTGCCTGCGAGAGAAAAAGTGGAGTCGTCCACTTGCAGAAGTTAAAAACAAGTGTATACATGTTAATTCTCAAGCCCAAAAAATTATCACCTTATGGTAAAGAATAGATTTAAGATCAAAGATCGAAGATCGCTGGGGCTATTTTTTAAGATCTTAATTCCGTTAGAAGTTTTCCTTTTAAAAACTGAATTGCCTGTCGATGAGAAAAGTGAGTACAGTCCACTTTGAGAAGGTTAAAAACAAGTGTTATACATTTTAATTCTCAAGCCTCAAAAAAATGATCACCTTATGGGAAAAAATAAATTTAAGATCAAAGATCGAAGATCGCGGGGGGCTATTTTTACAGATCTTAATGCTAGAAGTTTTCCAGAACTGAGTTTGCCTTTCGAGAGAAAAGTGAGTCAGTCCACTTTTCAGAATTTAAAAACAAGTGTATACATTTTAATTCTCAAGCCTCAAAAATTATCACCTTATGGGAAAAATAGATTTAAGATCAAAGAACGAAGATCGCTGGCTATTTTTAGATTCTTAATGCTAGAAGTTTCCTTGAAAAATGAGTTTGCCTGTCGAGAGAAAAGTGAAGTCAGATCCACTTGCAGAAGGTTAAAAAAAAGTGTATACATTTTAATTCTCAAGCAAAAAATGTTCACCTTATGGGAAAGAATAGATATAAGATCAAAGATCGAGATCGTGGGCTATTTTCAGATCTTAATGCTAGAAGTTTCCTGTCGAGAGAAAAAGTGAGTCAGTCCACTTTGCAGAGAAGTTAAAAACAAGTGTATACATTTAAATTCTCAAGCCCAAAAAATGATCACTTATGGGAAAGAATAGATTTAAGATCAAAGTTCGAATCGCTGGGCTATTTTTTTCAGATTAATGCTAGAAGTATTCCTTGAAATGAGTTTGCCTGTCGAGAGAAAAGTGAGTCAGTCCACTTTGCAGAAGTTAAAACAAGTGTATACAATTTAATTCTCAAGCCCAAAAAAAATGATCACCTTATGGGAAAGAATTGATTTAAGATCAAAGATCGAAGATCGTGGGCTATTTTTTCAGATCTTATGCTAGAAGTTTTCCTTGAAAACAGATTTGCCTGCCGAGAAGAAAAGTGAGTCAGTCCACTTTTGCAGAAGTTAAAAACAAGTGTATACATTTTAATCTCAAGCCCAAAAAATGATCACCTTATGGTAAGAATAGATTTAAGATCAAAGATCGAAGATCGCTGGGCTATTTTTAGATCGGAAGAGAAGTTTTCTTGTCGAGAGAAAAGTGAGTCAGTTCACTTTGCAGAAGTTAAAAACAAGTTGTATACCATTTATTCTTCAGCCCAAAAAATGATCACCTTATGGTAAAGAATAGATTTAAGATCAAAGACAAGATCGCTTGGGCTATTTTGAGATCTTAATGCTAGAAAGTTTCCTTGAACTGAGTTTACCTATCGAGAGAAAAGTGAGTCAGCCCACTTTGCAGAAGTTAAAACCAAGTGTATACATTTTAATTCTCAAGCCCCAAAAATGATCACCTTATGGAAAGAATAGATTTAAGATCAAAGATCGAAGATCGCTGGGCTATTTTTTCAGATCTGAATGCTAGAAGTTTTCCTTGAAAACTTGAGTTTGCCTGTCGAGAGAAAAGTGAGTCAGTCCAATTTGCAGAAGTTAAAAAACAAGTGTATACATTTTAATCTCAAGCCCAGAAAAATTGATCAACCTTTATGGGGAAAAATAGAATTTAGATCAAGATCGGAAGACGCTGCTATTTTCAGATCTTAATGCTATAAGTTTTCCTTGAAAACGAGTTGGCCTGTCGAGAGAAAATTTGAGTCAGATCCACTTTGCGAAGTAAAAACAAGTGTATACTTAATTCTCAAGCCCAAAAAAATGATCACCTTATGGGAAAGAATAGATTTAGATCAAAGATCGAAGATCGCGGGCTATTTTTTCGGATCTTAATGCTAGAAGTTTCTTGAAACTGAGTTTGCCTGTCGAGAGAAAGTGATCAGTCGCACATATGAGAAGTGAAAAACAAGTGTATACATTTAATTCTCCAGCCCCAAAAACATGATTCACCTATTTGAAAAATTAGATTTAAGATCAAAAAAAAAATGATCGAAGATCGCTGGGCTATTTTTCAGATCTTAATGCTAGAAGTTTCTTGAAAACTGAGTTTGCCTATCGAGAGAAAAGTGAGTTCATCCACTTGCAGAAGTTAAAAACCAAGTGTATACATTTTATTCTCAAGCCTCAAAAATGATCACCTTATGGAAAGAATAATTAAGACAAAGATCGAAGATCCGCTGGGTTATTATTTTCAGATCTAATGCTAGAGGTTTCCTTTGAAAAGCTTGAGTCTGCCTGTCGAGAGAAAATGAGTCAGTCCACTTTGCAGCACTTTACAGAAGTTAAAAACAAGTGTATAAATTTTAATTCTCAAGCCCAAAAAAATGATCACCTTATTGGAAAGAATAGAATTAAGATCAAAGATCGAAGATCGCTGGCTATTTTTTTCAGATCTAATGCTAGAAGTTTTCCTTGAAAGAGTTTACCTATCGAGAGAAAAGTGAGTCAGTTCCACTTTGCAGAAGTTAAAAACAAATGTATACATTTTAATTCTCAAGAAAAGCTGCAACCAAAGATCACTTATGGAAAGAATAGATTTAAGATCAAAGATCGAAAGATCGCTGGGCTATTTTTTCAGATCCTTAATGCCTAGAAAGTCCTTGAAAACTGGTATTCTCTTGTCGAAGAAAAGTGAGTCAGTCCCTTTGCAGAAGTTAAAAAACAAGTGTATACTTTTATATCTCAAGCCCAAAAAATGATTCCCTTATGGGAAAGAATAGATTAAAGATCAAAGATCGAAGATCGCTGGCTCTTCCGATCTAGATCTTAATGCTAGAAGTTCTCCTTGAAACTGAATTTGCCTGTCGAGAGAAAAAGTGAGTAATTTCACTTTGCAGAAGTAAAAACAAGTGTATACGTTTTAATTCTCAAGCCCAAAAAATGATCACTTATGGAAAGAATAGATTTTAAGACAAAGATCAAAAGATCGCTGGCTATTTTCAGATCTTTAAATGCTAGAAGTTTCTGTCGGAGAGAAAAGTGAGGTCAGTCCACTTTGCAGAAGTTAAAAACAGTGTATACATTTTTAATTCTCAAGCCCAAAAAAATATCACCTTATGAGAAAGAATAGATTAAAATCAAAGATCGAAGATCGCTGGGCTATTTTTCAGATCTTAATGCTAGAAGTTTCCTTGAAAACTGAGTTTGTCTGTCGAAGAGAAAATTGAGTCAGTCCACTTTGCAGAAGTTAAAAACAAGTGTATACATTTTAATTCTCAAGCCTAAAAAATGATCACCTTATGGGAAAAATAGATTTAAGATCAAAGATCGAAGATCGCTGGGCTATTTTTCAGATCTAATGCTAGAGTTTTCTTGAAAACTGAATTGGCCTGTCGAGAGAGAGAAAAGTTGAGTCGTCCACTTTGTAGAGTTAAAAACAAGTGAATACATTTTAATTCTCAAGCTTCAAAATGATCACCTTATGGGAAAAAATAGATTTAAGATCAAAGATCGAGATCGCTGGGCTATTTTTTCAATTTTATGCTAAAGTTTCCTTGAAAATGAATTTGCCTCTCGAGAGAGAGAAAAGTTGAGTCATCCACTTTCAGAAGTTAAAAAACAAGTGGTATACATTTTATTCTCAAGCCTCCAAGAAATGATCACCTTATGGGAAAGAATAGATTTAAGATCAAAGATCGAAGACCGCTGGGCTATTTTTCCAGATCTTAATGCTAGAAGTTTTCCTTGAAACTGAGTTTGCCTTCGAGAAATGTGATCAGTCCACTTACAGAGTTAGAAAACAAGTGTATACATTTAAATTCTCAAAGCCCAAAAAATGATCACTTATGGGAAAGAATAGATTTAACAAAGATCAAAGATCGAGATCGCTGGGCTATTTTTTCAAATCTTAATGCTAGAAGTTTTCTTGAAAACTGAGTTGCCTGTCGAGAGAAAAGTGAGTCGGTCCACTTTGCAGAAGTTAAAATCAAGTGTATACATTTTTATTCTCAAGCCCAAAAAATGATCACCTTTATGGGAAAAAATAGATTTAAGATCAAAGATCGAAGATCGGCTGGCTATTTTTTCAGATCTAATGCAGAAGTTTTCCTTGAAAACTAGATCGGAAGAAAAGGTGAGTCAGTGCCACTTGCAGAAGTTAAAAACAAGTTTATACATTTTAATTCTCAAGCCAAAAAATGATCACCTATGGAAGAATAGTTAAGATCAAAGATCCGAAGATCCTGGGCTATTTTTTCAATCTTAATGCTAGAAAGTTTCCTTGAAAACTGAGTTTGCCTGTCGAGAAAAAGTGAGTCAGTCCACTTCGCAGAAGTTAAAAACAAGTATACATATTAATTCTCAAGCCCAAAAAAATGATCACCTATAATGAAGATAGATATAGATCAAGATACGAAGATCGACGCATTATTTTCAGAAATCTTAAGCATAGAATATTCCATTGAAAACAATGAAGTATTGACTGTGAGAGGAAAAGTGAGTCAGCCATTTGCAGAAGTTAAAACAAGATGTATAATTATCTCAATGACCCAAAAAAATGACCCTATTGGGAAAGAATAGATTTAAGATCAAAAGATCGAGATCGCTGGGCCATTTTTTCAGATCTTAATGCTAGAAATTTTCCTTGAAAAACTGAGTTTGCCTGCTTCGAGAGAAAAGTGGAGTCCAGTCCACTTTGCAGAAAGTTAAAAACAATGTATAACATTTTAATTTCTCCAACCCCAAAAAAATGATCACCCTTAATGGGAAAGATAGATTTAAGATCAAAGATCCGGAAGATCGCTGGGCTATTTTTTCAGACTTAATGCTAGAAGTTTTTCTCTTGAAAACTGAAGGAAAATTTTGCCGTCGAGAGAAAAGTGAGCAAGTCCATTTGCAGAAGTGAAAAAAAGTGATACATTTAATTCTCAAAGCCAAAAATGATCACTTATGGAAAGAATAGATTAAGATCCAAAGATCGAAGATCGCTTGGCTGCTATTTTTCAGATCTTAATGCTAGAGTTAGTCTGCCGAGAAGAAAAGTGAGTCAGTCGCAACTTTGCAGTAAGTTAAAAAACAAAGTGTAACATTTTTAATTCTCGAAAGCCAAAAAAATGAATCACCTTATGGGAAAGTAATAGATTAAGACAAAGATCGAAGATCGCTGGGCTATTTTTTCAGATCTTAAGGGTTAGAAGTTTCCTTGAAAACTGAGTTTGCCTATCGAGAGAAAAGTGAGTCCACTCCACTTTGCAGAAGTTAAAAACAAGTGTATTCAATTTAAATTCTCAAGCCCAAAAAATGATCATCTTAGGGAAAGAAATAGATTAAGGATAAAGATCGAAATCGCGTGGCTATTTTCAGTCTTTAATGGCTAGAAGTTCCCTTGAAAACTGAGTTTGCCTGTCGAGAGAAAAGTGAATCAGGCCACTTTGCAGAAGTTAAAAACAAGGGTATACATTTTAATTCTCAAGCCCAAAACATGAGTCACTATGGGAAAGAATAGACTAAGATCAAAGATCGAAGATCGCTGGGCAATTTTTTCAGATCTTAATGCTAGAAGCTTTCCTTGAAAACTGAGTTTGCCTGCCGAGAGAAAAGTGGCAGTCCACTTTGCAGAAGTTAAAAACAATTGTATACATTTTAATTCTCGCCAAAAAATGATCACCTTATGAAAGAGAATAGAATTAAGATCAAAGATCGAAGATAGCTGGGCTATTTTTCAGATCTTAATCTTAGAAGTTTTCCTTGAAAACTGAAATTTGCCTGTTAGAAGAAAAGTGATCACTCACTTTTGCAGAAGTTAAACAACAAGTGTATAACATTTTATTCTCAAGCAAAAAAAATGCTTATGAAAAGAATAGATTAAGATCAAAGATCGAAGATCGCTGGCTATTTTTGCAGATTCTGAATGCTAGAAGCTTTCCTTTTTAAAACTGATTTGCCTGTCGAGGAGAAAGTGATCAGTCCACTTTGGCAAGAAGTTAAAAAACAAGTTATACATTTTTAATTCTCAAGCCCAAAAAATGATCACCTTATGGGAAAGAATAGATTAAGATCAAAGATCGAAAGATCGCTGGGCTATTTTTTCAGATCTGCTAGAAGTTTTCCTTGAAACTGAGTTTTGCCTGTCGAGAGAAAGTGAGTCAGTCCACTTTGAAGTTAAAAACAAATGTATACATTTTAATTCTCAAGCCCATAAAAATATCACCTTATGGAAAGAATAATTTAAGATCACAGATCGAAATCGCTGGCTATTTTTAATCTTAATTGCTAAATTTTCCTTGTAAAAACTGATTTGCTGTCCGAGAGAAAGTGAGTCAGTCCACTTTGCAGAAGTTTAAAAAAAGTGTATACATTTTAATTCAGCAAAAATGATCACCTTATGGGAAAGGATAGATTTAAGATCAAAGATCAAGGATCGCTGGGCTATTTTTTCAGATCTTATGCTAGAAGTTTCCTTGAAACTGAGTTTTGCTGTCGAGAAAAAGTGAGTTCAGTCCACTTTGCAAAGTTAAAACAAGTGTATTACATTTTAATTCTCAAGCCAAAAAATGATCAACCTTATGGGAAAGAATAGATTTAAGATCAAGATCGAGATCGCTGGGATATTTTTTCAGATCTTGATCTAGAAGTTTTCCTTGAAAAAACTGAGTTTGCCTGTCGAGAGAAAAGTGCATCAGTCCACTTGCAGAAGTTAAAAACAAATATACCATTTTAATTCTCAAGCCCAAAAAATGATCACCTATTGGGAAAGAATAGATTTAAGATCAAAAATCGAAGATCGCTGGGCTATTTTTCAGATCTTAATGCTAAATTTCCTGGAAAACTGAGTTTGCCTGTCGAAAGAAAAGTAGTCAGTCACTTGCAGAAGTTAAAAACAATGTATACATTTTAATTCTCAAAGCCCAAAAATGATCCACCTTATGGGAAAGAATTAGATTAAGATCAACAGATCGAATGATCGCTGGCATTTTTTCAGATCTAATGCTAGAGTTTTCCTTGAAACTGAGTTTGCCTGTCGAGAGAAAAAGTGAGTCAGTCCACTTTGCAAAAGTTAAAAAAATTACATTTTAATTCTCAAGCCAAAAAATGATCACCTTATGGAAAGGAATAGATTTAAGATCAAAGATCGAAGATCCTGGCTATTTTTTCAGATCTTAATGTTAGAAGTTTCCTTGAAAACTGAGTTGCTGTCGAGAAAAAGTGATCAGTCCACTTGCAGAAGTTTAAAAACAAGCTGTATACATTTTAATCTCAAGCCCACAAAAATGATCACCTTAATGGGAAGAAATAGATTTAAGATCAAAGATCGAAGACTGGGCTATTTTTCAGATCTTAATGCTAGAAGTTTTCCTATGAAAACTGAGTTTGCCTGTCGAAAGAAAAGTGAGAGTCCACTTTGCAGAAGTTAAAACAAGTGTATACATTAATTTCAAGCCCAAAAAATATCACTATGAAAGAGATTTAAGATAAGATCGAAAGATCGCTGGCATTTTTCAATCTTAATGTACTAGAAGTTTCCTTGAAAACTGAGTTTGCCTTCGAGAGAAATGATCAGTCCACTTTGCAGAAGTTAAAACAAGTGTATACATTTAATTCTCAAGCCCAAAAATGATCACCTTATGGAAAGAATAGATTTAAGATCAAGATCGAAGATCGCTGGGCTTTTTTCAGATCTTAATGCTAGAAGTTCTCCTTGAAAACTGTTGCCTGTCGAGAAAAAAGTGAGTCAGTCCACTTTGCCAAAATTAAAAACAAGTTGTATACATTTTAATTGTCAAGCCCAAAAAATGATCACCTTATGGAAAAGAATAGATTTAAGATCAAGATCGAAGATCGCTGGGCTATTTTTCAGATTTAATGCTAGAAGCTTTCCTTGAAACTGAGTTTGCTGTCGAGAGAAAAGTGAGTCATTCCACTTTGCAGAAGTTTAAAAAAAGGTATACATTTTAATTCTCAAGCCCAAAAAATATCACCTTATGGGAAAGAATAGATTTAAGATCAAAGATCGAAACGCTGGGCTATTTTTTCAGATCTTAATGCTAGAAGTTTTCCTTGAAAACTAGATCGGAAGAGCACACGTCCACTTTGCAGAAAATTTAAAACAGTGTATACATTTAATTCTCAAGCCCCAAAAAAATGCATCACCTTATGGAAAGAATAATTTAAGTCAAAATCGAGATCGCTGGCTATTTTCAGATCTTAATCTAAAAATTCCTTGAAAACTGAGTTTGCGTGTCGAGAGAAGTCATCCACTTTGCAGAAGTTAAAACAAGTGATACTACATTTTAATTCTCAAGCCAAAAAATGATCACCTATGGAAAGAATAGATTTAAGATCAAAGATCGAAAAGATCGCTGGCTATTTTTTCAGATCTTAAGCTAGAAGTTTCCTTGAAAACTGAGTGCCTGTCGAGAGAAAAAGTGAGTCATCCACTTTGCAGAAGTTAAAAACAAGTGTAATACATTTTACATTTCAAGCCCAATAAAATGATCACCTTATGGGAAAGATTAGAATTAAGATCAAAGATCGAAGATCGCCTGGGCTATTTTCAGATCTTAAGCTAGAAGCTTTTCCTTGAAAACTGATGTTTCTGCTGTCGAGAAACAAGGAGTCAGTCCACTTTGCAGAAGTTAAAACAAGTATACATTTAATTCTCAAGCCCAAAAAAATGATCACCTTATGCGAAAGAATAGATTTAAGATCAAAGCTCGAAGATCGCTGGGCTATTTTCTCAGATCTTAAGCTAGAGATTTTTCTTGAAAACTGAGTTTCCTGTCGAGAAAAAGTATCAGTCACTTTGCAGAATTAAAAACAGGATACATTTATTCTTCAAGCCAAAAAATTGATCACCTATGGAAAGATAGATTAAAGCATCAAAGACAAATCTGCTGCTATTTTCAGATCTTAATGCTAGAGTTCCTGAAAACTAGTTTGCTGTCGAAGAAAAGTAGAGCAGTCCACTTTGCAAGTTAAAACAAGTGAACATTTTAATTCTCAAGCCCAAAAAAATGATCACCTTATGAAGAATAGATTTAAGATCAAAAATCGAAGATCGCTGGGCTACAGATCTTAATGCTAGAAGTCTTCCTTGAAAACTGAGTTTGCTGTCGAGAGAAAAGTGAGTCATCCACTTTGCCGAAGTTAAAAACAAGTGTATCATTTTAATTTTCAAGCCCAAAAAATGATCACCTTATGGGAAAGAATAAATTAAGAACAAAGATCGAAGATCGCTGCGGCTATTTTTTCAGATCTTAATGCTAGAAGATTTTCCTTGAAACTGAGTTTGCCTGTCGAGAGAAAAGTGATTAGTCACTTTGCAGAAGTTAAAACAAGTGTATACATTTTAATTCTCAAGCCAAAAAATGATCACCTTCATGGGAAAGAATAAATTTAAGATCAAAGTTCGAAGATCGCTGGGCTATTTTTTCAGCTCTTAATGCTAGAAGTTTCCTTGAAAATACTTGGCCTGTCGAGAGAAAAGTAAGTCAGTCCACTTCCAAAATTAAAAACAAGTGTATACATTTTAATTCTCAAGCCCAAAAAATGATCACCTTATGGAAAGAATAGATTTAAGATCAAAGATCGAAGATCGCTGGGCTATTTTTTCAGATCTTAATGTAAAGTTTTCCTGAAAAACATGAGTGCCTGTCGAGATAAAAGTGAGTCAGTCCACTTTGCAGAAGTTAAAAACAAGTGTATACATTTTAATTCTCAACCCCAAAAAAATGATCACCTTATGGGAAAGAATAGATTTAAGATCAAGATCGAAGATGGCTGGCTATTTTTTCAGATCTTAATGCTAGAAGTTTTCCAAAAGAAAAAGTGGTAGTCCACTTGCAAAGTAAAAAAAGTGTACATTTTATTCTCAGCCCAAAAAATGATCACCTTATGGAAAATAGATTTAAATCAAAGATCGAAGATGCTGGCTATTTTCAATCTTAATTAAGTTTCCTTGAAACTGAGTTCGTCAAGAAAAGTGAGTCAGTCCCTTGCAGAGTTAAAACAAGGTAACTTTTATTCTCGCCAAAAATGATCACCTTAGGGAAAGAATAATTAAGACAAAACAGACGCTGGTATTTTTTTTTTTTTTTTTTTTTTTTTTTTTTTTTTTTTTTTTTTTTTTTTTTTTTTTTTTTTTTTTTTTTTTTTTTTTTTTTTTTTTTTTTTTTTTTTTTTTTTTTTTTTTTTTTTTTTTTTTTTTTTTTTTTTTTTTTTTTTTTTTTTTTTTTTTTTTTTTTTTTTTTTTTTTTTTTTTTTTTTTTTTTTTTTTTTTTTTTTTTTTTTTTTTTTTTTTTTTTTTTTT
>JAJKFJ010022151.1:0-60172 GCA_027382625.1 Tetmemena sp. SeJ-2015 | reverse complement strand
CTGGCTAAATCCAGTCGAGTCTTCTTCTCATATGTGAAGAAGCACTCTAGAGTCAGCAGATCCATAACAATAAGATGATCTGAGTTGAGTTTATAGGCAGCAACTGGTGAAAAGAGTCGGAGAGATCATGAGCGCGATGACTGAGACAGATCAGACAGATGTGGACGATCAGCATGAGGAAGTGGGAGCAGACTATACGCTTAGGCTACGTGTGATGCATGCATAGGATGATGATGTAGGCTTGAGCCATATATGCATAAGACCTAATTAGATATAAGTACAAGCACTCTAATAATCACTTTAGCTACACTGAATATAAAATCACAGGTTTTGGGGTTTTAAGCATTGGTAATAATTATATAATATTGGGCTTAAGCTCGAAATCGCTCTTATTTATTTTCCATAACTGCGATCAAACTTTTCTAATCGTACAATATTATAGTATATTAAGAGTCAGAGGCTAATATTATTTGTGATCAGGACATATAGGATTAATATTTTGTTGATCAAAGGATAATTCAGCCGCGGTAGGTAAGCAATATTTTTTGAAGAATTAACTTTCCCAAATTAAATAGTATATTTAATTTGATTTCATAAAAATTTCATTTCAAATGGGTTCCTACAATAATAAATAAGCAAAGTTATATTTTTATTAATATTTTATTAGCAATCCTTGGTCGAACTGAAGCGCTTACAGCAGTTACAACTATTAGCATAGAAGACTAGATATTCTTCTAACTTCATCTAGGCTTTAAAAAGAAGGAAACTGAGTAGTTTTTGAAAATTAGGGCTGAGAGGATAATATAATAAATGATTGGTCATACATTGCAACAGGAGGAGAGTTCATGGTGGTGGATGTTTAGGGTTGGAGATAAGACAAAGGAAAGTACATAATGACTGACCCAATTTTGTTTTCTAAGAAGTAGAATTAATTAGGACTGGTAGATTGGGGCGAATAAGGAATGCAGGACTACATGAAAATCCATAAATGCAATACATATTTTTAATATTAAGATAATGCTATTGATTTTTCAAAATTTTATTTAAAATGAACAATTAACAGCAGATCGTTTAAGAATTTCAATAAAAAGACTAATGGAAACAGTGGATTAAGGAGGCTGTTTGAATTTATCATTACATAATAATAGGAGTAACTTAAATATAAAATACTATTTTTTTATTAATTTTAATTAGAATAATTTTATTAGAAATGACTGGGTCCCTTTTATCTTGCGTGCTACTATGAAGATGCACTCAACACTTGCATTTTGCGATAGGAAACGTTTTAAAAAGAGGAGAACTTATTTTTGCGAGGGCTCAAAATCACTAAAATTTGCTGAGTGCTGTTGAAAATGAGGAGGTGGACCATTTAGATATCTTGAGAGAGAAACGATAAGAAGTAAATATATGAATGGCCTGTGCTGAATGTTGACATTGATAAAGTTTTGACACTGAATAGATGGAAATCAAAAATGAGTTTAAGAAAAGATTGAAAAGCAGTAAAGCTGGAGAGCCACATTCAAAATCGAGTTGCTAATAACAGAGGTGGACTAAGAGAATTTAATTCCGAGATAAAGAAAGGATGTAAAAATGGATTGAAATTCATTAAAAATAACTTTAAACGAACTTTGAGGAGGCACTTTATTACAAAGTTGGCTTGTTCAAAATGAGACTTTAAGAAAAATAAATTTAAATGGAGAAAAATTAACAATTCTTAAAATTTTTTGAGCGGCACTCCTTGAATACAACCACTGATAGCCTCAACGAGAAAAGTGTACAGTAAAAAAAGGATTAAAGAAATAAATAGATCAGCTAGGGTTCTTTACTAAGATGTTGCTTGTTAGAGGCTTTGAGAATTAAAATAACAAACATACTCAAATTATAAATCTCACTTCAGGCATTGTAACTTATTACTCCGCATTTTGAAGTTTTATTATTCGTTATAAAGGTAATAATTTATGAAAAAAGCCATGCAAATGATGTATATAAAATTCTTACTGTTAATTGTTCATTTTAAATAAAATTTTGAAAAATCAATAGCATTATCTTAATACTAAAAATAAAAAAATTATCTTTATTTTTAGTTAAATGAAGTGTGCGAAAGCGTTTTACGCAAAGGAAGAGATGAGGTACTCATTTAATAATGCAAGAAATATCTTAAACATTATTAAAATGATAAAGATACTTTCATTGCTCAATTAGATACTATTCTTATAAAAATATTGCAGGCTAAAATATAAACCCCAATACCTCTATTTTAAATATGCTTTCCCTTAAAACGATGAAGAGGTGTTATTTTAAATGTAAATTTCTTTTAACTTTATTTTTTTAATTAAAAAAAAAAAATTTTAAAACCCTTTCATAAGAAAGAATATAAAATTCAAATTTTTATGGTCTTCTCATTTTTAATTTTTAAATGTGACTTTATTAATTTTTTTTAATATTTATTTTAAAGAGAAGAAAAATGAAAAAAAATTTTTTAACTATTTTATTAATTTATTAAATTAAGAAGGTGATTGCAAAAGAGTTTTTGTCCCTTTAATTAGAGATATTTATTTTCTTAATTAAGTCTATTTAGATTAGATATAGAAAAGATATTAATTTTTAAAGAATATATGTATTGTGCTTTAATATAAATTAGAATTCTTGCGAACTTTAAAGCTTGAAATAAGAGTGAATACATATAATTCTTTATTGCAGTAGAAATATTATTGGAGAAATATTCTTCTTTTTATAATACTCTTTTAAGTAATTGATTTAAAATTTCATTTCTCGAGGAGTAAATTATTTTGCTATAAAAAAACCATTTTTAATTTAAAGAGCATCATTTGATAATGGTTGAGACTCTATCATCATTGTACTATCTAAATACTGAAAGGGGAAGATAAAAATTGAATAAAAAATAATTGGTTCTCTTCTCATCCAACCAACTCAGAGTCACTTTCATTTGCTATAAATAATGACCTTAAAACATTTCAACCATTGAAATACTTGAAGTAAAAACTTAGGTAGAGGTCTGTTGGCTAGACTAAGATATTCCGCAGTGAAATATTTGGAAATATTTCACTTTCAAAAGCAATAAAATACAAATAGCCAGAAGTCTCGCTCTATAGACACTTCTTAAAAGACACAAGTATATGAAGTAAGTTAGAAATACATCTTCTCATGTTTCCTATTATTATTTCAACATCTAAAATTACACTTTGTTGATAAAAATAGTTGGCCACTATTTAAGAAAATTGATCTATGAATTTATTGATACTTTATTTTAAAAGATTTGAGAGTATCTGTAATAAATCCTCTTATGGAAGCTATTCGCACCATTTCTTGGATTTTATCTTTAAAACCTTTAGAGAAAGGGGTTTTCATTTAACTTAAATAAATAATTAATTTAACTTCTAAAAAACTAACCCTGATTTTCTATGAAAAAACCCAAGGTTTAAAATTTTAATTGCTATCTTAATATAGTTTATAATTTAGTTAAAATAGATAATTGCCACGAACAAAATTAGGATATAACATAAAAGTTTATTTAAAAAAATGTTTCCCTACCCACTTTTGCTTATTTAAAGCCTATTAATTTTATTTTTTAAATCTTCTGAAAATAAATTGAAATATGACTTTATTGCTTCTATTTATATTAAAAATGGAGCAAGAAAAGAGAGCTTAAAAATAGTTATTCATAACTTATTTTAATTAAAAAAAGGTTAAATTATGATCCCTAAAATAAATTAAAAATATTTAAGAAGAAGGATAAATTTTTCCTATTTCAAGTAAAATTCTTTCAGAAAACGCAAGTCTAAATAAATAAAGATATTTTTTTATTTCTTTAAGGAATTGGACGAATGAAGATGCTAGGAATTTGATTCCTTTCTGAAGAAATTTTCACTTGAAAAATAGAATGATATTTATTTCTCATTTGATTAATTTGATGGAAGATATGAAGATTGAAGAGAAAAAAAGCGCAAAGGGAGATGCAGTTTTTTTAATCTGCACCTACCTATGTGACGGAAGATATTAGTACAGTACCAAATAATGGCTCTAGTCCATGATCTTAGATGTAATATCTTTTTAATTATCATTATATATCTCTTTATTAGATTCAAAAATAACATTCCTGTTGGTCTACTGGATCATTCTTGAGAATTTATCCCGAATCTTATTTCAAATGTCTAAATTTAAATTTTTTTTTGCTTTCATGTTCCAGCATTTTAATTTACTCCTTTTGCAACTCAGCTCTGATTACCTCGTGCATCAGAGTCATCAAAGACAATATGAGAATTCATTTATTTCTTTTTAAAAAAAAAAATTTTTCATCCTATTTATTATATTTTTTATCGATAGAATGATCTAACTTATATAATTTGGTGCAGCCTTATTTGGTGCTTCCTCTTTTCCGATCTGAAAATATATCTATTAATGACTTTGATTAAATAAAATGACTAGTACTACTATGAAATGGAAAAATTTGTTGAGACAGATGTTGCATTTGAATATTTCAATCGACCTAAATAAGAGAATTTTGTGAGCCACGATAAATTTTGTATTGCTAGACTACCCACTGCATTTACTCATTGGTTTTAATTCTATAAATTATTATACATTGTAGAATAAGCATTCCCTTCATTTCATAAAAAACCCGGGATTTTAGATCCTTTTTATATAATTAAAAAGGGAAAGGGGGGGGTTGACCAAGGGAGAGACGCAAAAAAGGGACAAATAATAAATAAAATTTAGGGTTTTTAAATTTTAAAAGGGAACCCCCGCTTTTGGGGAAATTACTAAAAGGTAAATTATATTTAAAATAATTTTTTTTTCACACAATGCTTGCAGGCCTTTTTAAAATTCAAATTATTTTTTTTCAAATTTCAACTCTGATGTCAGAGACTAATGCTACAAATAATTCTGCATGCAATAATCTTAGGATTATAAAATTTACATGCAAAATCTTAGGGGTTATATTTACTTTTTTTATACTTAATCATTAACAAATAAATTTTTAGCTTTTTCTTATTTAAAATTTAAAAAACAACCCTTTAAAATTTTGAATTCCTTATTATAAAAAATAAAAGCAATTAAGAGTTGAAAACTTTTTTTTAAAAAAAAGGGTTTAAATTTTCAGTTAAATTTAAAATTTATGCTTTATTATATTATTGGATTCATGAGTAACTATAAAACTTTTTATAATTAAAAAATTCCCGGCCTAAAAAAATTTTTTTCAGTTTTTAAATTTTTAAATTTTTCCCCTTTTTTTATTTAAACTCAGTCACCAAAATTTTTAAAACAAATTTAAAATTTTAAAAATTTTGTTTATTTTAAATAAAAAGGCAAACTTTTGTTAAATTTTGGGAAAAATACTTATTTAATGAGTTGTATTTATTAAAAAAGAGGGATTTTTTTCTTCATAGTTTAAGGAATATTACTTAAAATCTTTTATAAAATTTTAAATTTTTGTTTATAAAAAAACTATTTTAAATTTGGAAAAAATTGATTCAATAAAAGTTCCCCCCCTTTTTTAAGTATTTTCTAAAAATGAAATATATTTTTTTTAAAAATTAGTAAATTAATTAAAATTCCAAAATAGAAATTTTCCCAAAATTAAAATTTTTAATTAACCCAAATGGTTAAATTTGGGAAAAATAAAAAATTGGAAAATTATTTTCAATTTTTTAATAATTAAAAACAAGCACATAGTCTGTTTGTTAGTTCTTATTGATTAAATTTGCTAAAATTACTTCTCGAATGCTTGGTAGGTTACTTTTCTCATTTCTAATCTCTGTATATTATTTTTAATTTAAGCCGGTACTAAATTAAATAATTAAATACACACTCAAATTAATTAAAAATCCTATCAAAACGAATTAATAGAATAAATGAGTTAGAATCTGTGAGATTATAGATAGATAGATCAGTTGTCTAGATTTATTTGGGTCTAAAAAATATTCTATTATTATAACAATCAAGGGGGTAGTCAAAAATAGAAATACAGTTGAAATTTAATTATTTGATCCTAGATTAGCGAAATAAATAAATATATTCAGTTATTTAAATTCTGACCTGACCACCTGACCACCGGTAAGATTATTAAAAGATTTGATTTACAAAAATAATTAAACCTGACCATCTGACCAACGGTAAGTTGGGAAGGGATTAGACATTTATTTGCACTGGCTATTTGAAAAGTTTATTAAACGAATTTAACTATATAAGTGTAGCACTAAATTACTCAGTCCAACATCACAAAGCACTTTATAGGGCATCTCTCTCCATCAGTCTGGGTTCCAATACTTCTCTGTCTCTGCTGTGCATCCTCTTCTCCTTCGATTTTATCCTAGTTTAATTTGTCAAAAGTGCAATCTGCTGTGTGAGTATTTGCCATCTCCGATTCTCTGATGTCATGGTGCAATCTTTCCAGGAAATACTTTACGAGGTCGAGGGCTTGGAATGGGAACCTCTCATCCTCTCTTTCAATCTCTTCGTTGAAATGTACCACTCTCATTCTTGTCATGAATGCTCTACGGTCAATCTCACTAAGGTCGTTGATGTGAAAGGTGTTGGAGCTAATGATCGCCTAGCAACCTACATACCTCGTGACAGGCTACTGAAACTTGGTGTTGACTGCGAAGCCATTTCCTTCGAACAGCTACTTGAGGTCCTCTTGTAGGTCCTACTGAAAGAACATGCTTCTCTTGATCTCATCTATGATGACGAGCTACGGCTCATATTGGAAGCTACTGGTATCAACCGAAAATTTATTGCTCACCAGCTTGAGCTCCTCGCATCTGAAAATCATTGCCAAGTACTTCAACAGAGTTGACTTGCCTCGATTAGGTTGTCCATGCATCCACACGGCGTTGATTTTGTCAGGGCATCTCCTAAAGATGACCTCATACAGTGCCTCCACTATCTCTTTGTATCCTGTCTTCTCCAGAAATTCTGAAGAAAGGATTTGCTCCCTGAACTAACCGACTTTGTGCATCTCAAAGTACTCCACTAGTTTTTTGTACTTAGATTCTGGAGGGTATAATTCGGGCTGGTGCTTTCTCTCAATGCGCAGTGCCGTCTAGAGATTTGCAAAGGTCTTAATTATCTGCTTCTGCTTGCATTTATCATCCTTGTGACGCCAGTAGAACTCCTCTACAGATCAGGCATTTTCATTCCGAAACTCCTGGGTGAAGTCCCATATTATTTCCTCGTGCTTTTCCAAGCACCTCGAGTGAGATTCACTAGACTCTCGCTTGGTCTTGACCTTCCATTTGGCGAGGAGCTTATCGAAATTGGGCTGCAGTCCAGCCAGGAGTTCCTTCTACGATGAGGACTTTATGTGTCTCTCGATCTCAACTTTACTTAACTGCTGGCACTTCAGTCCTAGCTTGACCAAGAGCCTGTACCTCTTGCAGTCCTTCTGCTTGAAATAGCTCTTAGAGATCCCCACTTTGTTTTCCATAAGGTGAACGGAGAAGAGGACCTGGGCAACGGACTCGATTTTATAAACTAGACAATGGCTGAAGGCCCTCATTTGTTATGAGAGTTCCTGCTCTAGTACTTAGTAGAGTAGAAGAGGCTGTATGTCTTGTTCAAGTAAGAAGTAGAAATGGTGTCTCTCGTTGTGGCTCAACTTTTGCATGTTCAATCCTGTAATCATTATTAGAAATGTTTAGTAACTCTTACGATGTCGGAGAGTTTATAAGGCCTCGCTAAATATTTAGAAAAAGAATGAGTTCCAAAGAAGGCGATTCATTTCTAAACTAATTCTATATTTATTTATAAACTTTTCTAATTGCCAGTGCAAATAAATGTCTAATTCCTTCCCAACTTACCGCTGGTCAGATGGTCAGGTTTAATTATTTTTGTAAATCAAATCTTTTAATAATCCTACCGGTGGTCAGGTGGTCAGATCAGAATTTAAATAACTGAATATATTTATTTATTTCGCTAATCTAGGATCAAATAATTAAATTTCAACTGTATTTCTATTTTTGACTACCCCCTTGATTGTTAGAATATTCCATTCTAATAAATGAAGAAACGGGAATAATTTATAAAGACGTATATGAAACTTAATTATTAAAATATCTTTTGCTTAATATTGCTTTTATATACTTTTGAGATTATTATCTGTAGGAATCAAAGTGTTTTTCTCCCACTTTTCCCATTTCAGTAGTATCTATTATTTTAATATCTGCAAAACCATCTCCATTTTTTGATTTTCTATTTGATAAAGCTCCGCTCAAAATATTGAGCTGGATCAGCTGCCTCAAAAGGGAATTCTTTCTCTGTATATCCTTAGCAATTTAGCATTTCTACGAATTTCACCATGACCATTAACGATTCTATATATATATATATTTATATTTCATCCATCTTCTTCAAGGCGATTTATTTTATGTTAAAAAAAATCTATTGGTTCAAGTATCTCTTGTCTTCTACTCCGTATTTCATATTCACCACAATTCCTTTCACTTCAAGAATATCTTTATCTTAGCAATCCTTTATGGAAGAAGAAAACAGGAGAGTTCATCTCATCAAAAATAATCAAATTAGGAGATATCCTTGTCTTATTAATCTGATCTAAAGTGTAGCTTTCAAATCTATTTCCAACCGTTCCGAGATGAAGACTTTCTCATCAAGCTGGCAAAAACTTTCACCAGTGCCTTTTTATATTGTAAAATGAAATAATGAAGTGAATCGTGGGGTTTTAGAAATAAGATGAAAACCCCTTTCTTAAATTTGAGATGTGATTTTAACTATATCTAAAGAGATTAATGATTGGAGGATTCTGATTAAAACTAATGTTGATTGGAGCTTCATATATTAATTAAATATAATTAAAACCTTAATGTTTAAATTTGGGTTTTTTTCAGAGACAGTGATTAAACCCAAAGGGGTGTCTAAATTTAAAAAAGCTAATCTTTTTCCTATTTAATAGTTAAAATATATCATACCTTACTTTTCTTTCAAGCTTGTCAATGTTCTTCTTGTAGATAGTTTTTCACATATATTTAAGCTTAATCTTATTTCTACAATCCACGATCCACTTCACTTATTTCATTTTAGTAAAGTAAACTTTATCTTAGGATTTACCGATACCATAATCGAGTATCATTTCTTCTTGATTGGAGGGCAGCTCCTCAACGTAAGATAAGTAAGGCTCTGATGTATAACCCGCAATCTTGAAGAGCTTGAACAAAATCTCAAGTTTTAGATCTGTGAGCTATTCGCAATTTATCTTGATATCCTAATTCAGATTGAAATGGAAATAAAAGTTCTTTCCTCTCTCTGCCCTGATGAACTTGATCGCCAATCTGATTGGCTTTCTATTCCAGCAAAATTTCTGCTGGAACTACTTTCCGCTGTAATTTTGGCAAGTCAAAGATTGCTTATTATGGCCAAATGAATTAACCATGAGTAAGAATGCCATTTACTGTTGCTAGTATTTCTGCTTTACAAATAATAACACCAACTCAATGTATAAAAAATTTAATGTCCAGTTAAATCTTAGCAGTTTAAACTACCGAATGACCTGTTAAGTGTGTCAAGAAAAATGCTTTCTTTATCATTTTAGTAAATAATATTTCGAGAAATAAATGCTGGTACTTCAATATTGTAGTCCCGGAATTAATTTTCCAAACTGCCACTTTTTTCAAGAGCTTAGACTTGGAAGTTGGTTCCGGTGCTGCTGGAGAAGAAGGAAAGCCGAGACTGATTTTGGAAAAGATGGGTATCATTTGCCTAAAAAGAGAATGAATCATGCTAGGACATGTACAATACAGTTAATGCGTATTTATCAAATTCCATTTCTAATTTAAATTAATAAAAAGACGTTTAATATTTATATTCAACATTGTACAATAATATAAAATTGGACTTATGTTGCAACTGGAGGAGAGTTTATGATAACTGATGTTTAAGGCTGGAGATAAGACAAGGGAAAATACATCAAGACTGACCCCATTGTGTTTTCTAAAATAAAGGATTAACTAGGCTTGATAGATTGGGGAGAGAAAGGAATGGAGAAATACATGGCTATTCATAAGTGCAATTCAATTTTTAAATCAAATAATCAAATTACAATATAATTCTTTGTTAAATGAAGTGTGTGAAGGTGTGATTAAAAAAGGAAGAGATGAAGAACTAATCAATCAATGCAAGAAATATCTTAATCATTTCTAAAATGACAAAGATACTTTCATTGCTTAATTAGATACTATTCTATAAAATATTTTAATAAAATAAACCCCAATCTCTATTAGATAACTTTTAAATAAATATTTCCTCATTATAAATAATAAAAAAATGAACTAATATGTACTTTCATATTGAGTTGAGCGATAAAAAAAGAAATAATTCAGTATAAAATATTTTAGTCACCTTAGTTCATATTGAAAATGATTTAACTCAAAATAAAGTTAGTTTAAATTATTTTGAGAGGAATCTTGATTGTCTAGAGTAAAATTTTGAAAGCATATATTGGGCACTTAATAATTTTTAAACAGCGTAAGTTAGATAATTTTAATTTTTTAGACCTTGCTATTCTTCATAAATTAATTTAAATTAGCTTGCTCTATAATCAATTTTTAACGAGGTATGATCTTCGAGCAATTTAAAAATAATAAAGTGTTTAAACTTCAAAGATTAAATAAAATTCGATTAGTTAAAGGAGGAGATGGGTTATCTTTTTTTTTGTTATTGAGAGATATCGATTATTTAAGAATGAAGTCAGATAATACATATTGCAAATTAATAATTTTTGAGAGAAAAAATGCTATTTCTTTAATTCTTTCAAGTATACGATTTGAATTAAATATTGAAAAGGAATTAAATCTCCCTTCTAATATAAAAGACTTGGCTAACTTGATGAATGATGAATGATTAATGATGAATTATTGAGTATAAAAAAGAATCTTGGCTAACTTCATCATCAGCCTTTGATTACTTTTTTTCCTCATTTTATCACAGAGAAATTAGTTGGCAATATCTGATCACTGCGTTTTATAAAGTAATAATGGGAAGATAATAGCGGATTAGTAGAATAATTTGCCTCCGCTAATCATTTTATCATCTCTTATTCTCTTAATTTGTGATACTGACTTGATTTAAAAGTCTTTAGAATGTTGAATAACATGTAGTAAGGAAATTTACTGAGGCATTGCTACTTCACTCTGAATTTCCACTCCTTCTTCGAGCTAATTGGCAAAGTATATTTAGGAGAGATTTGATTTAAGAGGGACTCATCTATGAGAATGAGATTATGAAGGAGAAAAATCCTGCAGATTAAAGCACATAAGATATGACGGAATCGGATGAAGAACAATTTTCTTGATTGGAGCTAATGAAAGCGAAAATACATTATAAGACTAAAATGTAATTTCTAATAGATAAGATAAATATACTCCGCAACTTATTATTCACATTTCAATCCTCTCCGAATAATTACACCCTGGCTCATTTAGCCAGTCTATCTCAATCTCCTAATTCTAATAATAATAATAATAATTAAAGGGAATTAAAGGGCCCCGGCATAAATAAGATAGGCCGTGACGTCAATGACATTGCTGTGACGCACTTATCTGACGCACACAAACCTACCAGCCGAATAGGGATATTAAACACGTTGCACCCCCGCCACCTCACATTCTGAGCAGAAGCCCCGGCTTCTGCAGACCATCCAAAAAAAACCTAAAGGAAAAAAAAAAAAAATCCGTTAGCTTCGGACCGGAGCAAGTCGCTGCCCCGTAGCGTCTGGCTTCGCTGTCCAATTTGCATGACTGAGTGTTTGCCCATAGATCTCGTCCCTCCACGCTACAAGGATTAGGAGGGTGAGTGGGAACCACTCACCTTTGATTATCTCTCCAGTGAGCAGCTCACCACCTTCCCCAGGGCTTCGGCTGTCATTATCCCTTGCCTCTTTTAAGCACTCACCCACCAGCCAATCGATTACCAAACTAGAAAGCCTTCAGGGAAAGGGCGACCGGTGCCTAGTGCCGGTCGTGTGCGTCCTGAATTTTAACTTTCTAATTTAATATCCTCCTAATTCTAAGTCTGATCATTCAGATTCTTTATAATTTATTTTATTATTCCTTTATTTCGTTATTAAATTATTCCTAGCTTTTCATTTTATCCTTGACTGATTTTATGATATTTTTCTTTTAATTGAATATTGGTTAAATTAAACATAGCTCGCAGAGATTTAAAACCAAAAAAGTCAATTCTCATGCATCTGAGCAGCCACAGCAGGAAGGTTGATCAAGAAGAGTCAACCGTCAGTCACCGTACTTGAATTAAAAAAAAATTCGCTAAATCAATGCTTATACTTCATTAGTAATAAAATGAGCAATTATTTCCTCGCAAAATTTTCAAATAATTTTCTGTTCTAATCTTATTGTTATAGTTTGTTTTAAGAAGTATTAATCTAGAAATTAAATCAATTCTTATTTTGATTTTAATATCGCAGATAAATAGACAGTTAGAATACAAAAAGGATAATTAAATAAGCAATTGAATAATTTAATTCATGAACCCAATGTTTGATCTTAACATTTAATCTTAAATATAGTTAGGAGTTTATTGTTTTTAAATTTTGACATTAAATTTTAATTGATTGAAGGTGGTTGATTTTCTTTAAATAATTATAATCCCATTCGGTATATTTTACAAATTTAAGTCCTTATAATATTGCAATTTTAAGAAAGATCACTCAGTCCTGTGATATAAGGCATTATTTAAGCTTTAAAATATATTGAAGTGTGCATATCATTTAAGAGCTTGGATTTTGGGCTTTAATTTATATTGGTATTATTGCAAACTTTAAAGAATGAGACTAGAGTTTATATTGAACTCCTTAAAACTTATTGTAATAGAAAAATATTGTTGTTATAGAAACAATTACAACTTCATTTTTTTCAAAAGAACTATTTAAATTTATAATGTGTTAGCAGAATTTAATCTCACACACTTAAGTCTTGAATAATTTGAGAAACATTACTTGAGTACACGTTTAAGGCTATTTTATTGCAGTAAACACTAATTACTACGCATTATAGGAGCTCTAGGGGAAGATAAATTAGTCTATAACATACTGTCTCTCATTGAAACCTTTAAATGAACTCTGAGTCTCTTTCATTTTTAAGAAAAATTGATTAGCTTCCTAGATAGACGAAGAAAATAGCTTAGAAATATGGTACTTCAACTTATAATTTATTAAATAATCAGGAGACCCGACCAGCAACTTCACATAATAGGAGCCAGTATTGTAAAGAACCTATATATTATTTAATCATCTGCCTGATTCCCACTTTGCTTTCTTTCTCTGTTTTAATTCTTTGTCGACTCCAACTATTTTCGATAAATATAGTAAAATAAGGTCAATATATTTTCCAATTTTTTAAGATTAGAACTCTCAGTTTTGAGTTCATAGGAAATAAAAAGGATTTAATGACAGGTCTATTTATCAAATCTCGTTATGGATTTTCTAATGAAATAATAAAAGAGAAAGTCTTCTTTAAAAATGAGCTGCAAATCAGGGATGAATATGGGAATTCAACTATCTGCATTTTTTAAACCCCAAATTTTTTAATCAGTCATTGGTTTTAATAAGATTTGCAAAAGTAATTTATATATTCATATTATTTAAACTTATCCCTAAATACCAAACTTAAATTTTATTATAAATAAAATAATCTAATGAGGTTTTATAGAGAAGGAATTTATGTAGGAATGAATGTTATTAGGAGTCATATTTATAAATAATTGACTTCAGAGAATTATTTTATCTCATATATTTAATAAGCATTTAGTAAAAAGCTTAGTGAAATGTAACTCCAAACTTTCTTATTGAAATTTTCCATTGAGAGAGTAGAGTGTGTAATTCTCAAAATTTTTGGACTACTGATGTGCGACATATTTTTACCTAAGAGTCTAAATGAAATTTAGATAGGATGTGTTGCTATTTATAAGTAAATTCTTCCTTCTCTTAATCAAATGTATTTGGTTTTGCATGATTATTTCTCTTCAAATTTTCATTTATCCATTTTTGTTTAGCTTTCTTCCTTTATTTAAAAAGTAATTTAGCATTTAAAAAAATGTAGTAATCTCTTCACCGTATTATCAAGAGCCACTAGTCATTTTTATTTTTTTCATAGATTCCATTGTATTAATTACTCTTCCTAATAATTGTCTATATAAAATAGTAACACTCTCTTTCATTTTTTTACTCATAACTTTCTTATTGTTCTAAAAAAAGCAAGTGAAAATAAGTTGCAATAGAAAATAGATATTTAAACAAAATGGAATCTAGCAGCAGTATTAGCAGAAGCACTGGAGTCGTGATCGACCATTAGACCTAAAGGTGGATTTACGAGTACAACTTAGGTTAAAGTAGTGACCCTCGAGGACCATTCCACATTGAACAGCTCAATATTTAATAGACTAAGTAGGAAGATTCTAATAAGTAACTAACTCTTTTAGATTCACTGGCAAGGGAAAAGAGCTACAAGAAAAATTCACTTTCGAAGGAATAATAAAAACTAATTATTAGTAAATTCAAATTTTATATTCAATTTTCTATATTTGAATTTGTCATTATATTAATTAGATAAGGAGTGATCTCAGGAGCTGACTTCCATATTTAACAAAGATTTGAGAATACTTAAATTGATAATAATATAAATAGAATAGTGGATGGGGAATTGACAACAGCAAGATTATTAGGGGACGAATATCAGATGACTTAACTCTGATCGGAAGATGGAGCTATGCTTTAAATTAGAAATTGAGTTTTAATAATTTTATTGGCTTCTAATCTAGAAGTGAAGTCCTTTGTGTAAAGATAATACTTTGTATGATTATTTACACAAATTTAAATAAGTAATCAGAGGCAAATGGAGACTTCATAATTAGAGTAAGTTTGAGGAAAGATAAACTAAAAGACTTCCTATTTTATAATTTTGATCAATGCATAAATATGAGTAGGATTAAATTGTTTAATGAGGGTCTGGATTTATAAAATACAAAGTTCAAGAAGTAAGTTAATTCGTAGAGCTCAAGTTAACCATTGCAACTGTAAAACTGCCAATATTATGACATCTTATAGTAATTAGTGGCAGACCATTTATTTGAATTGGAAAAATTCGAGAATTAGCATCCCATTATCCCCTTCACCAATCTCTCTCAGATCTTCAAATCTGAAGGTTATTGAGTAAGATCCAAAAACCTCATCTTTTATCATTAGATAAATTGCTAGAGGTCTAACTCAAAGATTTTAGGCAACACCTTAAAAAAATGAGAGGCTGTACCACTATCAATGCAAACCTCAAATTCTATGTAAATAAATGCAAAATGAGTACTTAGCAGTTTACTAATGCATTTCTAAGCTTGAGTCCATAAAAATTTAAATCCCTATAATTAATAATTTGAGACCTCCTAACTTAGGGAAAGGGTATCCTTAATTTAGGGCCTGGCAATTTAAAATCAGAGGGTATTTCTAACCTTGCACAGCTTATTCGCTAAAAATAATTCATGTATTTCTCATTAAAGCACATATTAAAGGATTATAAATTTTACGAAGTTTTTAGAATGGCCATCATTTAGAATGAAATTCTAAGACTTAAAATAACAAGATTCTTGCTAACCGAAAGTGGGAAATAACCTCGGAAATAAGATGGTCTTATCATCATAAAAAGCAAAGTATGTATCATTTATTCACCCTAATTAGAAGGAGGTATCTAATTTTACTGACTCAGATTTTAACATCAAAATTATTTGCTAAGCAATTAGTCAAAGGGTATTAGGAGTCAAAGTCAAGGCAGTTTTTGGGATCACATTTAAGAAGAGAAAATAGCAACTTCTTTTAAAGTAAATATATATTATTCAAATGAATTTTATTCATACCAATTTTAGATGGAAGATAATTTCTCATTCTCATTTAAACCCTATGTATTTATTATATGATAAATTTAGAATAAATCCTAATTCTTGTGGAAGAGAATACTGAAAAGTTTAAGAAAATCATAAAGATTTATAAAAATAAGGAAGAAAGAACTAATACTTATTTTCCAAAATTAATTCTGTAAATAAAGGATGAATACGAATGGAGAATTGAGGGTAGGTAAATAGTAAAATGAATTAGTTCCTATGCTGATTTATAATAGCTCTGATGAGTGGCAGTTGACTTTTCTGGCTTTAAATCTCTGTGAACTATATTTAATTTTAACAGGTATTCTATTAAAAGTTACACTATAATTAAATTTGCCATGCTCCATTTAAAAACATTTGATAATGAACTAATGGACTAATCGACTAATTAGTAAAAATCCGACAGTTTAGATTGAAATTTCTTAGACATAGGGATGCTAGCTCGAGCAAATAGGGAGTACAAATTAGTCGATTAGTCCGTTTTTAGCAAGAATGAAATGGAACTAATTTATTTAGGGTGAGAATTAAACTTAATTTCTCATTAAATATGTAGAGATATCTTAAATCAATACTCATTTATTAAACTTTTATAATTTTAAACTATGGGATCGCTAACTTTTTATTGAGAGATAATTGTAGGTCACTTTATGCTGAAAGCATTCTTCATGGCGCTCACCGTAAGAATTTCACGAGATCAAGATACCAAGGCTGAACGTGACTTGCAAAAAGGATTTCCTGACGTTGAGGAGGAGTTCGACTTTGAGAATCAGAAGGAATGTGAAGCATCGATACGCTCACAAAATATGCTTGCTGCTTTGTTATGGTGACATTAAACAAGAAGCAGCTGAAGAAAATGGATAAGTTAGATCAAGGAGCATTCCTGGCCGGGTCAAATTCGTGGAAATGCGCAGGCCCGCAGGATACCTAGCCAAAGATTTCAGTTTGCCCCATTTAGCTGGCTTAATACTTTGAGGAAAGATTGATCTAGGACGGCTTATCCTGAGCAAAGAGTCCTAGATAGAGATAAGCTTGCGGATACTAGCACATATTAAATGAGAGAAGTGGGCGAAGGGCACTTTGTCTAATATCATTGGATAAAAGCAGAGTGGATAATGCGCCTTTAAACTATTAAGTTATTTATAAAAATTAAGTTTAATTCTCACCCTAAATAAATTAGTTCCATTTCATTCTTGCTAAAAACGGACTAATCGACTAATTTGTACTCCCTATTTGCTCGAGCTAGCATCCCTATGTCTAAGAAATTTCAATCTAAACTGTCGGATTTTTACTAATTAGTCGATTAGTCCATTAGTTCATTATCAAATGTTTTTAAATGGAGCATGGCAAATTTAATTATAGTGTAACTTTTAATAGAATACCTGTTAAAATTAAATATAGTTCACAGAGATTTAAAGCCAGAAAAGTCAACTGCCACTCATCAGAGCAAGTAGAAATCAGCTTAGGAATTAATTCACTTTATATTCTACCAACCCTTGATTCTCCATTCGTATTCGTCATAAAATTAATTTTGAAAGTATAATGAGTATTTCCTTTCTAAAACCACATAGTTTAATGGGATTTATATTGCATGAATCTTGTCCAGATTTTTTAAAATCAATAATATAAAAGCTTTAATCTTAAAGATTTTAAATAAAATAGAGAATAATTAATTCTAAATATTTTGTTTCTTAGATTTTAAGAAATCAAATAGCATTTAAAGTAGAGTTGTCTATTAAATTGTAGAGCTTTTTAATATTATTTAAGCCTAATTAATGAAAAAATGAAGAACTTCTAATCATAAATGCATCTCTTTTAATAAAATTGTCAAATCTATTTCCTTAACTTATCTTAACTGGCTACCAGAAAGGAGGAATTTTGAGAGTAATTTTGAAGATTTTATTTTTGAGTTTTTAATATTATAAAGATAATTAAAGAGGCATAAGATTTTCTGAGGATGAAGCTAGAGAATATGAAATGTTTTTGCAACTCTCAAAAACCCTTGGGCAAACACATAATAGAGGGTGACACTGTTGATTATATTCATTGTTCTATGTGTAACTAGCAATTTAAGGATATCTTATACTCTTGCACCCCTCCAATCAATATTATAGAACACATTAATACTTTAAAAGTTTGCGAGGAAAAATACAACTCTAGGACTAGCATCTACCTATAGCCATACCAGTTCATTAGCATAGATTCGATGAAGGAAACGTAAAGGCTCAATGCATCATCATCATTAGAGAAGCATGAAGCAAGTGCGCTCTCACGTCTCACGCAGAGTAATGCTGCATTTCATCGAGAGTGTGCATCGAAACTTCATCTACGATAGAGAGCGAGGAACCAGAAAGCATCTACTCTTTATAAACTGTGTATTTACTCTATGTCGCTCACTTATCTTTATGCGCTCTAAGTAGAAATGATGAAATGATGAGTGATGAAGAGTCCAAATACATTTTCCATTTGATAGCATAACTTACTTGAGTGTTTTAGATGTGCGATAGATATACCGTGAAACACTCTCTCCAAGATGCTACTTGCGCCCACTTGTTGCATATCGGAAAGATAGAGAGGAGAGGCTTGCACTGAAAAATGCGATAGTCATTTCACTCCACTATACTTAAGTTTGCACTTGTATCTTAATATACACCCATGCTATATATCGCACACTAATAATTCATGTCTGCATCTTATGTATGAATGATAATAGAATGCAGAAGCAGTGATGCACTTCGAAAACGCAGAGTTTGCAGTGAAAGAGTGCGCTCTCAAGAAAGTGTGATAGAGTTCCTGAGTCCATTAATAATAATATTACCAAATATAGCTTTAACTTAATAATCATATACTTATAATTGATCATAACTTTTATCGATCATTATTATTAGAGTGAGGAACACTATCACACTTTCTTGAGAGCGCACTCTTTCAATGCAAACTCTGCGTTTTCGAAGTGCATCACTGCTTCTGCATTCTATTATCATTCATACATAAGATGCAGACATGAATTATTAGTGTGCGATATATAGCATGGGTGTATATTAAGATACAAGTGCAAACTTAAGTATAGTGGAGTGAAATGACTATCGCATTTTTCAGTGCAAGCCTCTCCTCTCTATCTTTCCGATATGCAACAAGTGGGCGCAAGTAGCATCTTGGAGAGAGTGTTTCACGGTATATCTATCGCACATCTAAAACACTCAAGTAAGTTATGCTATCAAATGGAAAATGTATTTGGACTCTTCATCACTCATCATTTCATCATTTCTACTTAGAGCGCATAAAGATAAGTGAGCGACATAGAGTAAATACACAGTTTATAAAGAGTAGATGCTTTCTGGTTCCTCGCTCTCTATCGTAGATGAAGTTTCGATGCACACTCTCGATGAAATGCAGCATTACTCTGCGTGAGACGTGAGAGCGCACTTGCTTCATGCTTCTCTAATGATGATGATGCATTGAGCCTTTACGTTTCCTTCATCGAATCTATGCTAATGAACTGGTATGGCTATAGGTAGATGCTAGTCCTAGAGTTGTATTTTTCCTCGCAAACTTTTAAAGTATTAATGTGTTCAATAATACTACTTATATTATAACACTTATTCATCATTTTACATCCAATCAGTATAAATATATGCAACTTCAAAATGTGTCATGACAAATTAATTTCACACAATCTAAAAAATTATAAGAGACTGCTACCTTCTTATTACCTATATGAAGAAGTCAGAGATCATTTCCAAGATTCTTAACTGCGCTAACAGAAATGAGATTAACAATCTTCCATAATTAATTAAATACTTACTTCTTTTTAACTAATCTGATTGATTATGTGAGAGGTATTTACAGAACTATTTTTCACGATAAGTCACTTGCTCAGCGATCGATTTCAAACAGAAAGGAGACAGATTACAGGTGGTTTGAGGTCTTCTAAACTTTTAAAATTTCCTTACTATTAATTTTGACTATTAGAATTAGTGTTTAATTGGAAGAATAAGTCGACTCATTTAAATTTGTGAAGAAAGAGTACAGTAATTTATATTTTCACTTTGCTAATTTAAAATATACATTGAGCTCTATATAAAATAAAGCATATTAGGTGATGGTACTTTTCACTATGTTCTTTTTAAAGATTATTATTTTATTACATTAAAATGTCTAGAAGTGCAAGTAGCAAAGAAAAATAGAGGAGAGAGTTTATCCTAATGGCAAAAGAGAATACAAAGAGACTGTGTTCGATGTAAATTAATATTATTAATCCTCTTTAAATAAAATATAATTAAAAACTTCGAGCCTTAATTTTCGATAAAAAATCTATGAAAAGATAGTGAATAAAACTAATTAAAAATATATTGACTAATAAAAAGTTAAAAATTGAATTGCTAAGACTTTGAAATATAACCTTATACATACCCGCATAAATTATTGACCTTATAATTAAAAGATTAATATGGTTTATTTAAATAAACTTTAAATTAGCAGAAATATCGAAGTTTAATATTAATACTTTACCAAAGCTCTGGGTATATAAGGAGCCTAAAAAGAAGGAGCATATTCCAGAAGTCCCCAATGACATAGCGAAATAGTATCTAGCAGTGACAGTTAAATTATCCTATTAACTTTTTATGAATGACTCTCTCAAATGCCTTTAATCTAATCCTAAAAGAAATCTATAAAACTGAAGAAGTCTATCTAAGATATGTGCATATCAAATTACTGATATGTACTTTAATTTTTATAAATAATAAGAATAGTAATATGATTAACTTTAAAAACTAAAATCTTGAATTTACCACATTATTTTAGGTTTATAAATCATAATAGTCACAAATTTTCTTAAAATTCATAATAAATAGAGAAATATTAAAACAGAGAAATTATTTTCAGATATTTTATAGAATCTAATGAATGAAATAGCTGATAACATTATAAAATCGAAGTTTAGACATTGATATACTTTGGAATCAAAGATATTTTCAATCATATTATAATATGAAAAATTAGAAACTAAAGACTAAGATTTCTTCAAAAATTTAATTAGGACAAGTGATAATCACGATACAATCCAATGTAAATTTATTGTTTTTAACATTATTATGTTTAGCCGTTGAAGTAAATTAATTAAAAAAGGGTATAGTATTAATGAATAAGACTTCTTTAAATAAAGATCAATTAGATATCAGTTTTTAGAATCTAAAGTATTCTTTCTAATGATAAATAGCTAAACTCACTTATAAGTAAAGAACAGATTTAGGAATAATTTATTTCATAATAGGTAATGCACCACATTAAAGCTCTGACTTACCCACTCGCTTCGATCTGCAATTTAAAAGAAAAAAGTAAATTAATAAGATCTTATCTATGAGCAATTTCTAGAGCTTTTCTTACATATAAAATTTGTGGGTAAAAATTAAGGAATCTTAAGCCTTTCAAGGAATAACTTAAATAATTGACTATAATTATTAAGAATATTTATATTTATGCCAAATTTTTATTGATTTACTTATCTTTCAGTTAAAATTTTTTTTCAAATTTAAGCGAAAATAGTTCGAGTTTTTATTGAATTAAGACAGAGAGTACACTCATGCTCTAGAAATATAAAAAGCGTAAGATCTCTCCGATCAAGAGAAGAATGAGGGAAGTTTTACTATTACTATTACTTAAACCTTTTTATTTCTATTATGATAATTAAATTCATCAATATCAATAAGCTTTTACAATTTATTCAATAAATATTAATAAAGCAGAAAATTTAATTAAAATAGTGATTGACTCCCCATAATCTATAGTTTTTCGATAGAGAATCATTTACTAATATGGTTTTATTCTTTTATCATCTTCATATCACATTTCTTCAGCGTGATCTGATGTACGCATTCATTTTACTTTTCCATTTTAAATTGTTATAAACTTGTGTCTTTTATAAATCTTGACAGAGCACTCTAACATAAAAGTTGCAAGGATATAAATTTCTAAGAATTTATGCTAAAATGAATTGCTTTAATAATTATTAACCCTTCAACTGGCATTGATTTATTCAAATTTAAATTCATATCTATATTAATTTCAATTAATTTCCCAGCTATTTCTAACTTGTCTTTAATAAGTTAACTAAATATTTTATACTTATTAAAAATAGATAAAATATTGCTTTTTAAATTAGAATGCAACCATATTTGGTGCTACCACTTTTCAAGGTTGAGAATTAATTAAGTTTAAATATTTTTCTTGAATTAAAATGACATGAGTTTCTTTGAGATGGAGAAATTAGTAGAGACTGATGCCATATTTGAATTTTACAATCGCCCTGCGAAAGAAAATATTATCAAACACGAAAAATTTGGGGACGCAAGACTCCCTACTGCATTCACTCATTGGATATTTTAATTATTACTGTAGATATAATACGATTCATAATTGAGATTGCTATTTACAAAAATACAGATTCCTTTGAGTTGTTAATACTTGCCTGCAGGTATTATCTTAATTTGAGCCTCCATTTTTTTTAAAAATTCACTCATTTTATAATCACTGTATTTGAATAATTTTTATTGCTTTCTCTTAAAAATTAAGGGTAAGTGATAGAAGGTTACGTTAAGATTCATTCACAAATATTTCTCTATCTTCGTTCTCCTATTTTTATAATGATAGCGTTTTCTTGTGGCTATACTGAATTTTCGATTCTAATTTTTGAATTTTGTTCTCTATTTCTCCCATCAAGATGCTTGCCTATAACTGCTCAAATTATGGTGATAATTAAGATCGCTAAACAATAAGCTAAAATCTCTAATGATAAAAACAACAAAAAATTTTTCTTGATTTTCATTCTTATCTTTAAGATAGAGAATGTTTTATAGATGGTTAACGAACTTCTTTCAGCTTTTCCTTCATTTTATTTAAGTAAATTTGATTACTGTTTTTATAGGAGGGAAATTATTCTGTAGAATTTAAAAATGAAGCTGTATTTAATGAAAATATTACATCCATGACAAATCTAATAGTTAATTTCCTTTATTATATTATTATATCATGAGAATTCTCATTATGTCATTTTCAGATCATAAAATTATAGGTTTACTCCTTTTTTAAAATTTATAAATAATTAAAATAATCTCTTAAAATTTTGAAGCAAAGAGACATAAATTAGTTTAAAATTTAAAACTAAAAAATATTATTTAAATGTTAACTTATGATGAAACCTAGGCAATTAGAATTTATTTATAATAGCTGACGATATAATGAAAAAGAGTATTTATAACAGAGATAATAATTCTAAAATTATAGTCATGGAAGTGTGAATCTCAGATGCATTTATAGGTAAGAATTTAATGGAAAATAGAAGGTTAATAGAAAAGAAATCAACAAGAAGCAAAACAGAGGCAGTTGACTTTGCAGGCTTAAGATCTCTCTGGATAACATTGGCTGAGTGAAAGACTTTAAGGTAACGTTTGGATATTAAAATTATTAAATTAGAGATTAGAACTATTTAAAAAAGATCTCTAAAGCCGCCCAGCCTATATTATGTTTTTGTAAGCATTAAATTATGAGAAACTTAAAAGCATGCGCTTTCTTTCCTTTAGAAGATAAAATAAATTAGCACGAATAGTTTTATTTTCAATAGGAATTCATTGTCTTGATATTTTCTAAAATACACTGCATTAATTTATACTGCCTGATAAGAATTTTTTAGTATAAATATATTAACTCTGTAGATTGAAAATGTGATAATAGCAAATTTAATAATTTGAGAATATATTTTTGTTTGTGTTTCTTGTCCTAATCTTGTTTATCTTCTAAAAGAGTATCATAAAATTTAAGTAGTATATAGCTAACCAAGATTTTTAAATGATTGATTATTTTTTTAACTCACTTTTAGCGAATTATAAAGATGAATTCCTCGAACTCAGAGTTGTTGCTCACTGTTTTCATCACTCTCTTTAAAATATAAAGTTAAAATACTGCATTTATAGATTACCATATTAACTTATTCATGGCTGAAAATTATTGTGGAGCACTCCAAAGTAATACGAACCTTTTATATCTATTAGAGTTATGTTGATCTTGATTCATTACTAAATGCGTCAATTCTCAATACTTCCTTCATTTTAAAGTTGAATTAGAAATTGATATTTTTTATCTCTGCTTATTTATGGAAAATATTAATCTTCGGTTATGAATTTCTATTCAATATTTGGGAAATTGACTAATCTTTTAGCAGGAGTAGAAAAAAACATTCTAAATGTTAATCTGATAATAAGAAAACTCATATAAAATGCCTCTATTGCTTTTAATAAACAACAATTTCTATTTTTATTTATTATTTTGATTAATTTTCTATTTTGATGTGAAGTTAATACTCATATTTAGTATTAGTATGATTAATTGGACATATGTTGTAACAGGAGGTGAATTCTTGATCGTTGACGTTTAAGGGTGGAGACAAGGGAAAGGAAAGTACATAATGACTGACCCTATCGTGTTTTCTAGAGTGGAGAACTAGTTGGGACTGGTTGATTGGGGGCAAGGAGGTATAAATTACCACATCAAAAAGTTCACAAATGCAATCACTATTTTGAAATCTTATTTAAAAAGAGTTGTAACTCTCTTAATTTAATTGAATGAGGTGTGCAAATAAATTTTGATAAAGGGTTAAGACGAAGAGCTTACTAAAACTTGCCTAAAATACCTTAATCACTTCAGAAATGGCAAGCAGACATTTGTTGCTGAGCTTAATACTATTCTATTAAATATTAAATTTAATATTCATTTGCTATTCTCAGTAATTTTAATCAGTGAAAGTTGCGTTAAATGGTATTCACAATTATTTGGATTTGACTAATATTGAAACTTACTGCCTTTTAATTTTGATTAATCAATAATTCTGAAGAATTAAATACGAGAATTATTATATAAGTAAATTAGATGGCGCTAGGCAATTCCAAGTATATTTATGATCAAATAGTTATAAGCCTAAGCATTCACTTTCTGAATGCTGATATATCCTAACAGTAATTAATAAATTCGGGTAATCCTATAAAAAGTTCACCGCTTGATAAAATTAAATAAGAAAAAAATTTTATAGTGACTAGTTGAAAGATTCAAAAAATTTAGGATTTAAGTTTTTACTTTCAGATTATCAAACTGGGAGATGGCAAGTAAACTTAGTAAATTTTGGAAATTCAAATTGAGAGCTATAAAACTTTAATTTGAATAAGAATACAATTTTATAATTAATATTTAAGGTAAGTTTTTATATTTTTAGAATCTTATTTGTGTTTGAATTAGGTTTATCATTTATGCTTTATGGATGAAAGCAGATTAAATTTTTCTCCTAGTCTCTTAAAATTTGGTAAATATAAAAAGATTATTTGCTTATATTGAAATATAGTATGTTTATTTCTTAAAATTTTCCTCATTTATTTTCAACTTCTATTCGGTGAAATTGCGTCATCGCCTAGTCTTTCTCCTTATCCAGTAAATGGCTTAAAACTTCCCCTCTCGATCCATCTTATTGACCTTCTATTTGGTTCTTAATCATTTTTTCATAAAAATATAATCGGGCATAGTTTAATTAGATTCTTAATCATTTACATAATTAGCGTTACTACTGAAAAACGGCGCACATTCCAAGCAATAATATGATAAGAAAGTGAAAATAAGTTGTGTATAATTAATTTCTTTATTAATACTTATAATCATGCTACCATTTTAACTTTAAACAGGTAATCTAAAGTCTTCTAGGAAGGTAACCTTAACATTTGTCTCATATTCTCTGAATTTTATACCTACTTCCTCGATCTCAGATAACTGAGTGTGAAGTAAAAAATGCTTTATGTACTCAACAAATGCAGTTTAGAATGCTAAGTTTAAAGTTAAGGCACAGGCACCTATCTTTCTCGCATATATAATAGTTTTCACATCTCACTTGGAGGATTAGACTACTGGAATACCCCGTGGGTCCAAATAATATTGATGTGTAATGTATTCCCAATTTTTAAAAGAGCATGCTCATTTATTAAAATAGTCTAATAAAGAGAAATAAGTGAAGGGAATCGTAGGTTCTAAGAATAGGATTTAGCTTAAATATATGTGTAAACTTATCTACAAGGAGAACATTGCCAATATTGAAAAGAAAAGTAAGGGGTGATATATTTGAATTATAAAATATGAAAAGATTAAGTTTAGATTAAATTATTACATCCTATTGGTTAATCACTGATCTCTAGAGCAAAATCTAATTAAACATTAGGATTTTAATTATATCTCTAAATTATTTATTAAACTACAATCATTATTAATTTTAATCAGAATAAGCCAATTAGAGATCTCTATTCAATATAGTTCTAATCGCATCTCTATTTAATAATTGGGTTTTCATCATATTCTTACAACCCACGATTCACTTCACTTATTTCTCTTTAGTCTAATGGTCTAAAATGACAAAAATATAGTTTGATTTAATTTATTGAAGCGTTTTTTAATTAAATAATTTCCACTTTTAAAATAAATTTTCCCTAGAATAGAAAGAATACCAAACTGTCACGCATTAGAGCTAGTAGAGATCAGCTTAAGAATTCATTCATTTTACTTCAAACCGTCATCTATTCTCAATAAAATCCTATCTATATTTAGGACAAACATAATATCTTTTTAGGTATAAGGGGAAAATAAATTTAAGAATTAAAATTATTAATATTTATAATTATGAATTATTGATTTACTAAGGCCAAAATTTAATCTCATTTATTTGATCTACATTTAATAAAAATATTTTATAGATAGGAATTTAATAGATAAGAGGAGGTAGAAAAGTAAATGAATACAATTATTGAGCTGATCTCTAAGGTCTCTGATGCGTGGGAGTTTGGAATTCGCTCTACTCAAGGTGGAAATTATTTGAAAAAAGGAATTAAATTACACATTATTAAAGTTAAAAAGATTAATTAATTTGACACATTAGAAGTTTGGAGCATTGGAACAATTTGGAGTATTAGGGCATGCATTGAATAATTAGCATATGTCAACCTATTACTGATAGAGCGGGTGTATTGATGTGTGAAATATGCTCCAATGTTGGGAATTTAAATGCATTGGAGAGTGCGAATTAGAGTGTGATATATAAAGCCACAGCGATAATATATAAATAAACACAAACGCAATGGCTACACCGAGGCATGCGCAGCCTTTCAGCTATGTGACTGAATCCAGCCATCTCTGATAATGAGAAGCCTTCTCCACGTCCTTAAGGTGCCTCGAGGTGCTTAGCCGGAAGGAGATAGAGCGGCGGCGCAAGGTGGTGCTACCGAACAAAGGCCTCTAGTCTCTGAAGGTGGTCTATCTGATCTACAGAAAAAATGAGTCCCTTTTGTCTGGATTGGCTTTGTAACCCCTGGATCCTGATGACTCTGCTCGTACTGAGATCTTGAACTTTCATTATCCCCCGCTTGAAAGCAGAAGCCTATCCATTAGCAGAATTGCATGTCGTGCAGTTATGAATGCTTCCATAACTTAGGTGTAGAGTAATTCCACTCCTCTCCATTAAACTATAATGGCGTACTTGCAGCACCACCTTGCGCCGCCGCTCTATCTCCTTCCGGCTAAGCACCTCGAGGCACCTTAAGGACGTGGAGAAGGCTTCTCATTATCAGAGATGGCTGGATTCAGTCACATAGCTGAAAGGCTGCGCATGCCTCGGTGTAGCCATTGCGTTTGTGTTTATTTATATATTATCGCTGTGGCTTTATATATCACACTCTAATTCGCACTCTCCAATGCATTTAAATTCCCAACATTGGAGCATATTTCACACATCAATACACCCGCTCTATCAGTAATAGGTTGACATATGCTAATTATTCAATGCATGCCCTAATACTCCAAATTGTTCCAATGCTCCAAACTTCTAATGTGTCAAATTAATTAATCTTTTTAACTTTAATAATGTGTAATTTAATTCCTTTTTTCAAATAATTTCCACCTTGAGTAGAGCGAATTCCAAACTCCCACGCATCAGAGACCTTAGAGATCAGCTCAATAATTGTATTCATTTACTTTTCTACCTCCTCTTATCTATTAAATTCCTATCTATAATATGCTAATCTAGAAAATTTAATGGTAGTTAGTCTTTTTTATTTATAATTTACTGTTTATAATTATCAACTCTTTATAAAAAAAAAAAAATTTATCGTTTATTGTTAATTCCAAAGTGAAATATCTGAAATTTTAAATCAAATTATTTCTCTCACTTAAGCTCTTATTGATCAATGGAATCAAGCGTACCAAAAGTGTCAAAAGACCAATTGAATAAAAAATGGGTGTTCGAATATAACTATGGATAAAGCCATGAACCTCGAGGCCCCTTTCATATTGAACATCTAAATATAGGAATAAATTAAATATTTTTAATTTTATACTAATTTAAATTCTAACTTTTACCATTTTAGACTTTTACATTCGCATTAAAAATTTTTTTTTTGCTATGCACAGAATTAAACATTTATAGCGTGATAATATCTTTTAAGAAATAAACTGATATCTTTAATGAAATATTTAATGCCATGATATTTTAATGGATATTGGAAAACGTTCCTCTATTTGCAAAACTATATAAATTAATTTAAAGAACAATTTTTGAATTTTGTTGATAACTTTTTATAGATTTTTATTTCATTATATCTGAGATTTTAGTTTTATCTGCTGATTTATTTAAATTTAATATGGTATCTATAAGATAAATTCAGTTAATATATCATAATGACTATTTTATAATCCTTCTTCGATAGTCAATGGATTAATTGCGAGTGTCTTTACATCTATACTAAATTTTAATTTTCTTTTATATTTATTGGAGTAAAAAAATTATATTTTAGGAATGATGTACTTTGATGAAATTCTAAAAATAAATTTGAGAGAGTGCTGCTTTATCTTAAAAGAGAAACTATTTCTCAAATAATTTTTTATTTCCCTAGCTATATAAATAGTACAAGTGTGTAAAATGGGTAAGAGTTGGTTTAAATATAAGGAACATAATGAAAAGGAGAAGGGGAGTTTATATGTATTCTTTGCTTAAGCTTTTTTGAAATATTAAATTTAGCTTAAGAATTTCAATCTTGAGCATCTCTAAACTTGAAGACTAAATCTATCTTTAGGATAAAACAAAAAGTATATTAAAATAAATTGTTCCACATAAATTATTTAATTATCGGTAATTAAGAAAGAGAAAATCAATGAGAATTGGAATGCCTTTAGAGTATTTCTATTCCATTTTTCTACTCTATATAAAGAGGTGAACATTACAAAGTTCTTTACTTTTAATCTTAATCCGAATGATCAGTTAAATCCAGAATTTGCAAAACTAACTTCCTTCTAAAACCAAGGTGTTTAGAGTGCGCCATCCTCAAAATGATACAATAAGCGCTCTTTGGCTAGAGGCGATTTTAAAATAATAAAAATCTTAAATATAGGTCGTTCTCCGCCACCTGAGTTGTAATATCTGGTGGCACAACCAATATCTAAAAGAATTTAAAAACACTAAAAATATTTCTTTGATTAAGTGCTTCTGTACTTAATAAAGTTTGAGAATTTAGATCTGCCTCAGATTAAATTCGTGTAATTTATTTACAATATCTCTCGATTATTAAATAAATTATCATTTATAATTATGGAGCTTGAATTAATTTTGATGTGTATCGAGAAGAATGAGTAACACAATTGAATTTAAATCGTTTTAGGAAATTTAAGGGAAAAGGAAAGGAAGAAGCAGACAGATTTACTTTCGAAGGAAATTTTAATATTTTATATTAATGGATTATTACTTCCATTTCATTAAGCAAATAGTTTTATAGAATATTTTATTAGAGAAGGATAGATCAAGGGTTCTGAATTCTTGATCAAGCAAATATTCCAGAATAAAATATAAATTTATCTTTATTTAGTTATAAAAAAAAGAACGGTTAAGGTGGAATTGATAATGGCAAAATCATTAAGGGGAGAGTGACTGATGATTTCTCGCTTATTGGAAAATGGTTTTACGCTTTAAATACAATTAAAATTAACTTTTAAAAGGCTTCTGATGGGGATGCCCTCGAGTTAATATTTTAAATTGGAGAATTTATTTTTATAGTAATCTGAGGCCAATGGAGACTTTGTAATTCGAGTAAGTTTGGATAGGCACTAGTTTATTGACTAGATATGCTTAATAGATTTGATTATAACAAAGAATTATTTTAAGTAAGATGATGATTGGTTTAATTAAAATGTAGAAATTTGCAAAACACGGTCATTATTCAGTCTGAGAAATCCTTTAAAACTTAAAATTTTACTTAAAGTATCTAATGGAATGATATGAGCAAATTAAATATATAATTAAATAATTGATCTTCAGAAAGTTTCAAAACCTAAATCTGATTAAAAGGCTAATTTGATTTTCTAAATTTTATTTAATTATAAATTTAAAACTAATTTTTAGATGGATTAAAACTTTATGCACTCATTTACAAACCTTTATAATTTAGTATAATCAAACTCAGTTAAATTTCAATTTCAAAAATAGCAAAAATGTCTTCTGAAAGTTAATCTTTTTGTTTTTTTTTTATTTATGAATTAAAAAGTTATATGTAAATTTTATTTTCCTCAGTAATTAATCTTTTAATTTGGAAAATCAAAGTTAATGAAATAAAAGAGGACGAAAATAATTTTGTTTATTCATTTCATCAACTTGCAACTGCTGAAATTTTAAGTTAGGAAATCGGTAAAAATTAATAAGATGCAAATTTCGAATTAAATTAATTATGTCCACTTCTAAAACTCTTATCAATTTGTATGGCTCTTCAGAAAACTTGGGGGTCTACATATCTTTTCTTGCGAATAAATTTTTAAAAAGATTATTTTTCTAAGCACTATAGCCAAATATTTTCAGCTTCTTAACTATATTTAAACTAAATATTCGAAATTAATTAGTTTTCATTTAATCATAAATGAGAAGTATGCAACTTAAAATAAATTGTTTAAAAAGAATCTGCTTATTGGTTATTTAAATTTAGAAGAATGACATCCTAAAATATAAATTTATTCTATTAAAAAGGATTTCGATTGCATGAGGAATGTCCTGATTTAAAAAAATTAAATATTTTCAAAATAAATATATATTTTAACATTTAATTTCCTATTATTTATTTTAAACTGCTTTACAATATGAAAAATAATAATCAGCAAAAAACCTCCGATCTATTTCATATGCTCCTATTTCTTATATAAATACTTACAAATGCTCCATTTTAATTTATAAATAAGAAGAACTCATAACATTTAATAACATAAGAGTAACATAAAAACTCTCTTCATATCTTTTAAATAAAACAATAAATTGTAAATAATTCAATTCCTTTCCTCAAAATCTGTTTTTCAGAGAAATAAAAAATAATAACTCAAGATCTCAGTCCTATCAAACTTCTTTATCAATAAATACTTACTCCACTCTTAACTATAAATTATATTAAATGATTTCCTAATGATGAAGTTAGAGAACATGACTTGCAAGTGCAGCATTCAAAAGCCTTTGCGGAAATTTATCATTGAGAGTGCTTACGCTTCTACTATTAAAACGTGCTCCATGTGCAACCATTAATTCAAGGACATCCTATACTAGTGTTCACCTCCAAATTAATTTTATGTTTGTAATTAATCTTACAAAATTTTAACATCCAAATGACCCATTCGCTTGCGGATTCTCAATGTGTCATGACTTATTTATTTTTAAACAATTTTAGTATTGTAACTGCAGACTTGATTGCTTAATTATCAAAGGAAAGATTTTTCACTTACTAGTAGGGTTTTAATGGCCTTCGAAAATCGAATTAATAAATAGGAAGATTTTATTTAAAATTATTCTAGGATCATTCTTTAAAAGCCGAATAAAACTTCATCACCTCATTTAAAAATTCCTTTAATAAACTAAGGAAACTTAATAGTGAAATTTATAAGCAATTTAATTCTTTAGATAATTGCTTCAACTTATTACCAAGGATATTAAATTAGAAAGTTAAATAAAGGACTCGTGACGTGGTACCAAAGTCGGCTTGGTAGGGAGAGCAGCCGGCCAATACTCAATCCTCTGCTTCGTAGCTTTTATCCCCTGGAGGCTATCTAATTTAATAGTCCGATAGAAGTGGTGTTGTGTATTTAATAGATGGGTGCATAAAATGGATTAAATTCCAAAGCTGTGCGAGAACTGTACTTCATCACATGCCGTAGCCTGTCAGTCCTAGATGAGGGACATCCCAGTGAAGGAGTTATGAGACCCTAGCAAGGAGCATTGGTAGCGCTAGAAATTTTCAATAAATCTCGGTGGGTTAGGTGTAAGAATGAGTTACACTTAAACTCGCAGACGCATCTTGTGAAGGTGTGCATTTGAGGTTTGACCACTATTGTATGCACTGCGCATGCAGATTACTGGGGTTCTCTAAGCATCATAGAGAGATTATGGTCTGGGCAATTTGATAGGACAGTTCGGTGTTTTATATTTTTGCCATGTCTAACCAAAGTCGTATTAGATTTCGCTCAGGTGGCAGATTAAGGTGTGCACTGAGTGAGAGCTTGCGGAGAGTCAGAAGTCAAGCACCACCTGGGATTCTCTTTAGTCCACCCCAAATAAGAGAGGTGCGTCATGACTAATTAAACTGAAGTCAAGAGCTGACACTTGTTTATTTGACACGGTTTCACCTGCCATGATAGTGTTTTAACTATGCCATTAGGGATTACTCTTTAATATCAATTAATTTCTTAATTCCTTATTGCCCAGCTACACATTTAAGTCTTTATTTAATGAGTTTTGAGAATAAATTTATTAACTTTAATGTAAATTATAATAGACTTTTTTAATTCCGATAATTCAGTTTATATTTTGTAAATTAATTCTTTTGAAAGTAATTATAAAACTGTTTCTTGAAGATTACTTATTTGAAAAAGTCTGAGATAATTTCTAAAATCCTCCATTGTGCTAACAGAAGCGATATCAAAGATCTTATATAATAAATAATTCTTTTACAATAAACAATCTTGTAGATTATGTGAGAGGAATCTATAGAGCAATCTTTCATGATAGGGCTCTCGCCTAAAAGTCCATTGAAAACAGAAAGGAGACAGACTACAGATGGTTTGAAGTCTACTAAATTTATGAATTCTCAAATATACTTTTATCATTTATAAATGTAGTTTAATTGGAGGAAAATGAGGACTCATTATAATTTGTTAAGAAGGAGTACATTCATAAATATAGCTAATTTATAAAAATAATAATTAGTCAGCATTAATTTATTTTGGAAATTAAATAGAATTTAGATTAAACTTAGCAGAATCACAAATTTAAAATAAAAACTATGTTTTAATTTCAAATACATATATTTTAACTCAATTACATTTATTTGAATTGAAATTAATAAAAAGAGTTTTCTTTATAAAAATGAACCAGTAGTCACTAAATGTGATCATAAAATTGATTGAAATTCAATTCTAATTCTTATTATATAGAACTTCGTTATTTTATTAAAACCTATAGAGTCATTTAACAATAAATACAATTTTTTAAGCTTCTGAGAAAACTCTTATCTTGATCTAGTTCAAATTAATGATAAGTGAAATTTACTTTTTATCTTCGTTAACATGTGATTAGCTTTCTTGTCCTGAGTTTAGCATTCCCAAAATAAATTTGGAATAGAACATAAAATTTCTTTGAGTAAGTGGTTTAGATGCCTATTAAATTACCACTGTTTTTTATTTATAAATAAATTGTCAAATCCTATGTGCTTGAATCTATATTTACATTGAGCTATATATCAAACACAATCTTTTAGAGTTTGGAAAAAATAACAATGTTCTACTATTTATTATCTATTTTAATTAAATGTGTAAAAATGCCTTCAGCAAAGACAAATAGTGGAAAATGTACTCCCAAACGGCAAGATTGAGTACAAAGAAAACTATCTAGAGGTAAAATTAAATTTATCATTTATTTAAATATACAATAATTATACTCAAATAATTTGCTATTACAATTTAGTATTATTTCTCATTCCTCTTGAATAACTTATTTTCTATTATAAGTACAATAAATAAGTTTACCTGTGAGCTGGGTATATAAGGAGCCAAAGGATGTATCACATATTAAAGAAGCTCCTAACGATATAGCAAAGTAAAATCTTGCAGTGATTAATTTTTTTTAATTTTAGACTCTCGCAAAAGCCTTTAATAAATTACTAAGCGAGTTGTATCCAAATGAAGTAGTATATCTCACGTATGTGCAAAATAAATTACTTTTATGCTTGTATTTTTATACAAAAAAAACAAATAAATTATAAATAACTAAAATTTTAATTTATTATTTTATGAATTCTATAATATAATCAAATGAGAGAGTTATAAAATAAAATTCAAGCTTTTATTATATTTTAACATGGCTTAATTGATAAATTTATACTTTTATTTATTTTCTAAAATATTTACATTTTTAATTATGTGCAGCCTTTTTTGGTGCTCCCTCTGTTCAGATCTGAAAATATTTAAATTTTCGTTTTAAAATGACAAGTACTACTATGAAATGGAAAAATTTGTTGAGACCGATGTTGCATTTTAATATTTCAATTAGCCCGACTAAGAATACGTGGTGAGCCACGAGAAATTTGGTAAAGCCAGGCTACCCACTGCCTTTACTCATTGTTTTAATTTAAATAATATTTTAGTTAGAAAAATTATTAATTTGAATTAAAAATCTCAAAATAAATTTTAAATTAAAAAAAATTCATCATCAGAGTAAAGATGTTTGTAATTTTTGCACTCTTGTATATGAAATAATTTATATGATTAAAACGATTTATTCCATTGTTTTTTATCTTTAGAATAAATTTAAACTTTAATTGCTTAATCTCGTGGATATTTTTAATTGTAAATAGAGCTTCTAACTTATTTAATAAATTTCAAAAAAGAGGTTAAACAAAGCATCATAAGAATTAATTAATGAGCATATCATAATCTTAATTAAGATACTGTTAAATGCATCCAAATTAGTGACAGATTAATTGAAGCTAATATTTTTATTTATAATGAGCTTAGAAAATTTTAAATAACAAATAAAGTCTCAAGTAAGTTAAGTAAATTTTTGTTGATAAAAGTCTTTTTATTTTATGATTTTAATGATCAAGTTATTAAACGGGAGGAAAATATCCAAGAAGAAGACCCAGTTTGCTAAAACAGGAAGAGAAACAAAATTTGTGCTTCATCTAGCATCTGAAGTCAAGTTGCGATATCTTTTGCTTATTAAAGCTGAGAAATCAAAGACAATTTGTCTCACTCAACTCAACCTGTAACTAAGGTGACATATTTTTACTTTAAAATTAAATATAAGTCAAGAATTAATAGAAAGAAAAATAGATTATTCCTCCAAATAGATCATCTTTTTTAATTGAGAATAATTGCTATCCTTTAAAATTTAAATTTTGATTAAATTATTTCAATTTTTTAAAGATATTATCGGCCTTTAATTGTAGTTTATATAATAATTTATAATTGGTCGTATATTGCGACTGGAGGAGAATTCATGGTGGTGGATGTTTAAGGTTGGAGATAAGGCAAAGGAAAGTACATAATGACTGACCCCATTGTGTTTTCTAAGAAGAAGAATTAATTAGGGATGGGAGATTGCGGAACAGAAGGAATGCAAAACTACATGCAAATCCATAAGTGCAATTTATACTGTAAATAGTTGTTTAAAAGCAATTAATCTTTATTCTATGTTAAATGAAGTGTGCGAAAGAGTAATAAGTAAAGGTAAAGATGAAGAACTCATCAAAAACTGCAAGAAATATCTCAATCATTTCTAAAGTGATAAGGATACTTTCATCTCTTAACTTGATACCATTCTTTAATATAGGTTGAATACGATTGTGTAATCGCAGGTTGTTGTTCTTAAATTAAACGTCTTAGAAATATACAGGAATATAGTGCTATTTTCTTTTTAGACATAAGCTGCAACAAGAAGAGCATTTTATAATAGTTTAGAGATCTGTTTTTAGCTTGATCCTTTACTCAATTCCTTTATGCCTTCTTCTTTATCAACTTCAACTACACTTTTAAGTTGTCTTAAATAAATATTACCAGAATGAGTGAAGTAAAAATTCATGTATTGCGCACTCTGATGTGAGATGACCGATTTTAATTGAGCTATTTTGAGCAAATCTCTCTCTGCCTTCCTCGCTCAATCTAAAATAAAATGTTAACACATTATTAGACTTTAGCATTTACACCATCACAGTATTTATTAGTAAAGCTTAGTAGCTACTTACAAGAAGGACTAAAAAGATTCAAAGCATTAATTCTGGTATCAACATTTTTCTAATTGTCTCTGTCTTCTTCCTCTTCTTCATTTTCATTATTAATTAAAATAATCCTCATATATTTACGTTTATTTAAAGAATATCAACCTGCGATTACACAATCGTATTCAACCTATAATATTACAATCAAATATTTAAATCCAATACAGAAATGTTTCCAAGATTTCAACTCGATTCCTATAATTGCATAGGAGATTTAATTAAAATTTGGCAAATATATCAAATAAAAAAGCAAATTGAAAAATTATAAACCTCTAATTAACATAACTATGAGAATAGGATATTTATTAAATAAAAAAATATAATTCCTCTTTCTATTTTCATAAAAAAGATATTCTACTTTTTTAAAAATTATGTTTTAATAATTTTTAAGATAGATGATTATTATACTGCAGAATTTAATGCAAAATAGAGAGTGTTCGACGGAAATACTTTGTTCAAACCATGTGCTTTTCAACTTCTAGTGCTTTGAAGCCTTGTAGAGGAAGCTTTAGAAGTGATATATATAACTTATCATATATTTAAACTTTTTAATTTTTAATGGCTGTTAATCTCATTCTCAGTACAAGTATCTTTAGCTAGTCCAGTCTTAGTTTCTCAAAAGCAATAGTGAAAGTAGGGTCTCTGTCTGCCACTCCTCCCCTCTTGAGGAACTCTTCATCTTTCTTCTTTTGATCCTATTTAGTTTTAACTTGAACACTTTTGACACTTTGGCTTCTGTCGTAGTTCATCAAAGTTATCTGATAGTCAACGTATTCTTTACTCAACTACTTCAAAGAGTGGAAAAGATCACTTTTCCTTCCTCAAGAGGGGAGGAGTGGCAGACAGAGACCCTACTTTCACTATTGCTTTTGAGAAACTAAGACTGGACTAGCTAAAGATACTTGTACTGAGAATGAGATTAACAGCCATTAAAAATTAAAAAGTTTAAATATATGATAAGTTATATATATCACTTCTAAAGCTTCCTCTACAAGGCTTCAAAGCACTAGAAGTTGAAAAGCACATGGTTTGAACAAAGTATTTCCGTCGAACACTCTCTATTTTGCATTAAATTCTGCAGTATAATATTAAATTAATTTTTAAAAAGATCTGTCATTGGATATCTTCTTTACCTATTCAGGTATTTTAAGAGCACATACAAATAATTCATTAAAAATTTTTACTCTTTTTATTTAAAATAATGCATTCATTATATCTAATGATAAATTACAAAGGATCATTTTTTATGTTTACTTCGAATAAATGATCTTTTAAGAAAAATTCACCGCAAATGAATTCTTTAAGTTTAAATAATTTGGAAATAATTCCTGCCACAAATTTAAAATAAATTTAGATTATTTTAAGAAGTTACTTATTTTTATCTCTTAATGGAAGATTAAATCATAAATTACAAATTAACAGCACCAAAAGGTTAACTAACTCTTTTTAAATTATTTAATCTAGTTTGCCATCTTTGAAACTTAAATTAAGACAAAGTCAAAGTGACAAAAAAAATTTTCCATTCAAATAAAGTAATAAAATTAAAAACTTTTTTTAATAAAGTTATCAGAGCAATTTTAAAGATTTAATTTAATTTAAGAAATTAGTAAATGGGCTTTAATACAAATTGATATTCTTGCCAACTTTAAAGATTGAAAAAATGTTGCAAAGTTAACTTCGTGCTGCAATAGAAAATGCTTGGAGAAAATATGTTGCTTTATTTCATTTATTCTTTCAAATTTACGATCTAAGATTTATTTTTATGTAGAATTAAATTTACCTTGACTATAGACTTTTTTACCTCGGTAACATCAATTCAGTACGAGTTTCTGCAAACTTAGTCACTTATCTTTATTCGACTGCAAGAGAAAATAAATGGAGTAGTACATACTGCCCCCCTAATTTTCCTGCAAATACAGAGTCTTCTCATTTTATAGAAAGATCTCGCCTTTTCCTAGGACCACTTATACTGCTAAACTCTCTATGGGTGCTAATTCATAAAAGGGGGGCATTTCTTTTTGAAAAATGAGCTAAAACTTTTATTGCTTCTATTTTATTAAAAGACTTTAGAGAACTTTAATAGGAACCACTCCTATGCAAAAATTCAATTTACAGATTGATAAAACCATAAAATTTAAAAGAAGAGACTTTAACAAGACTTAAACTAACAGAAGAACTTCAATCTATAAGTAAACCCATGTTGGTTCGAAGCTTATAAAATTATAATGACGTGATAGGATTAAAACTAATTTAATTAACTAGTGGCCTTTATGTAGTTTATTTGAAGCTTATTAAATTAATAGTTTTAATAATCTTCATAGCGCTTCTCAATCGTTAAATATCGCGTACCTAGTGCTATAAAAGTTTAGTTTTAAGTCTTTTTTTTTCCTAAGTTACTTATACAGAATTTTCCCTTAATTAGAGTTGCAAGAATATAATAAATCAAATGCTATATATTTCATAAAAATAAATTTAGTTTAATTGGTTAATACATTTAAATTTAATTTTTAAGATGATTAAATTATCCAATTAATTTACAGCTATCTTAATAAAAATAAGAGAATAATTTAATAAATGATAATCAAACCAAAGTTATATCTTAACATTTAATCTTAATTATAGCTTGGAGTTTATTAACTCAGAGAGAGTAACTTATAAATTAAATTTAAAAGGATTTGAAAGATAGCAGTTGAATTTCTAAACCTTAAATAAGTATTATCACATTTGGTTGATTTTCAAATTAAGCACTTTATATTCTTGCAATTTTAAAAAAGATCTCTCAGTCCTGAGTTATAATGCAATTAGTTGTATTTTATATTTATTGAAGATATGGAGAGCGTACTTATCATATTCAAATAAAAAAATATTAATCTTAAAATTTACTGCCATAATTCTGTCTACTGCACTTTTAATTTCAATCATTCATCGATTTAAAAAGTATTTTGAAACTATATTAATATTTATGTTCAACTCACTAATATAGAAGCATAAATTTTATTTAGAATAAATTTAATACAAGTGATAATTTAGATTAAAAATTTAAGCTAGAGAGATTAAAATTATGAGAATTTATAAATAAATATTCATAATTATCAACTATTTATAAAAAATTCATCATCGTTTATAGTTAAGTATAAAGTGAATATCTAAATAAAAAATACTAACTTAATTTATTATTGATCAATGGAATCAAGCGTCCCAAAAGTGTCTGATCACTTGACTAAAAAATGGGTGTTCGAATACAACTATGGATAAAGTCATGAACCTAGAGGCCCCTTTCATATTGAACAGCTAAATATAGGAATAAATTAAATATTTTGAACTATTTTGAGTAAGTTCAATTATAACTTTTATCACTTGAGACCTTTACATTTGAATAAAATTTATTTCTTATTAAGTGTTGAGAAAAATTTGGAATTTTGCATTTAACTTTTTCTTGATAAGAATGGTAGATTTTCATTCAATTATATTATACGTTCAGCCCGAATTTTAACTACTGGCTAGGAAGCCAGCTTGTCCAATAGGTAGCCACTGTTTTTCGTATTTTTACTGAACTTTGAGAAGTGGCTTTAAACCCATCCATAATTGGCATGTTAAGATCCATGAATTACCCTACAATTGTGGGATTTAATAAATCTGTAAAATTACCTTTTTTTACATTTTTCTAGCAATACTCGGCCGACAAGGAGCGCTTACAGTACCAAGTTTTATCCCAGATGACAAGTGCTTCGTCCTCGTTTGTCCAGGCTTTACAGAAGGAGACTGAAAAGTTTTTGAAAAATCGGGCTGAACGGATAATATCTGAGAATTTAATGTAAGATGCAGGTTTTTAAATTAGTATTTTTGAATCTGAAAATTGGGTTAGTTAAAATATCTTAATAGCTCTCGATATATCCTACTTCGATAATCAATACTTTATTTGCGAACGTCTTTATCCCTCTTCTAAATTTTAATTTTTTATGGTATTTATTGGATTAACTTTTTTAACTTTAGAATGATATTCTCTGGTGAAATTCTAGAAAAAAATTTGAGAGTATTATAATGAAGAGTGTCTGTTAAAATATTTAATTTCAAGTTATATAAATAGTTTTAATGTGTAAAAAAGTTAAGTCTATAGTTTAAATTATTAGGAAAAAACCTTCAGTGTGCAAAGCCATGACTCATTCCAAATCTGACCTTAGATGTATGACTTTCTCAAAAATGACAGATGCAGATAGAAAAGATCCTGGGAATAGATGAGCTAGGATTATTGCTATCTTTCTTTGCTTTCGCTTTTTTTGAGAAATTTAATATGGGTTAAATTTTTCAATCTTATACTTCTCTCAGATTGAAGAAGAAATATATCTCTTGCATTAAACAAGTTAATAACTGGAATTTCATCATAAATTTTTCCACATAAATTTTTTGAAGATCAGCAATCTTGAAACAGTCAAATACTGAGAATGGCAATGACTTTTGAGTTTTTATATTTTTGTCTAAGTTTTTTATCTGTAAGATTTAACTTTTAACTCATAAATAATAGGTATTAGTCCTCCGTTACCAAATTTGAAATAACTTTAGGCAAAATTTATTCTAAAAAATTGTGCAAGAACTTCTTACTTATTGTTAAAGCTAAGTTTATATCTACCAATGAAAAATCGGTCTGAGGATGCTGAACAAGAAACATGCGATTATATTTTTTAAGCTGCCTCTGTACTCAGTTTAAATTAATTTTATTTACTTATGATAACTTTCAATTATTAAATTAATTGTCATTTATAATTATGGAGTTTGAATTAATTTTGATGTATATCGAGAAGAATGAGTAACACAATTGAATTTAAATTGTTTTAGGAAATTTAAGGGAAAAGGAAAGGAAGAAGCAGACAGATTTACTTTCGAAGGAAACTTTAATATTTTATTATAATGGATTATTATTTTCATTTCATAAATCAAATAGTTTTATAGAATATTTTAGGATAGATATAAGGTTCTGAATTCTCGATCAAGCAAATCTTCCAGAATAAAAATTTAAGTTTATCTTAATTTAGTTCTAAAAAAAGAATGGTCAAGGTGGAATTGATAATGGCAAAATCATTAAGGGAAGAGTCACAGAAGACTTCTCTCTGGTCGGAAAATGGTTTTACGCTTTAAATAAAAATAAAATAAACTATTAAAAACTTCTGATGGGGATGATCAGTCCTTCTAGTTATTATTTTAAATTAGAGAAATTATTTAATAGTAAACAGATGCCAATGGGGACTTTGTAATTAGGGTAAGTTTCGATAGGTACTAGTTTATTAGTGGGATATGCTTTATTGATTTGATTATAACAAACAATTATTTTTAAGAAGATGAGATTAGTTTAATTAAAGACGCGGAGAATTGCAATCATGAAAATTTGGGCTCAATAAAGGTAAGAAATTAATTAATTAAGCCCGTGAGTGATGATTAAATAATCCCGTACATAAGTTGACCTGAAAAGCGGCATAAGTTAACTAATCAGATTCCTGAGATTCAGAAATCCAAATCCTCATGCCGAGTCGTGAACCTACATGACGTATCGGGAGATCAATCAGGTTACCGGCATTAGCTAATCTACGATATTTGAGGTCTGCCGAGTTAATGGGAGCCGAGATGTGAAGTCTTGGAAAAATGTCCATCCTGTCTCCATTCTCACATTTGAGCATCTGTGCTACCTATTGAGCGATCAGACTCTTGATTAGTAGAAGCACCTCTCGCTTGCTCAAAGGTGCTAACTCTTTCACAGATAGTACCCTGATAGCTGATTAGGCATTAGCTAGTTGAGAAAAGTGTATCTCAGCCATGGGATACATACAAGGTCACCCGCTCAGGCTACCGTATTCCTATGAGCCGGCTCTGCAAAATTCGCTAGACATAAGTTTATGCATACCAATAATTGATGCAGCACCTCGCCCAGGGGGACACTGTCATGTACTTGGACGAGACCATCTTCAAACCTTACTAAGTTCGACTTATGTCATGGGCCAAGCGATACACAAACCAAACCCTGCTCAAAGAAGGGATCAAGGTGAAGACCCTAGCTGCAGTGGTGGTCATAAGCGCTGAGAGGGGACTGGAGCACTATGAGATCAGAGAGAAAGCTATTTTGATTGAGGACATCCTAACCTGCTTGAGAGCGATAAGAGAAAAAGCTCCTCACAACTCCCTGGTAATATTTCTGGATAACCTGAGAGCTCATCATTCCAAGAGAGTTGGGGAATGCTGCGAAGGGCTCGGTATCAAGCTCCTCTTCAACGCTCCCTATTCCTCACCTTACAACCCCATCGAGGAGGTCTTCTCGAGAGTGAAGAGAACCTACAAGACAAGCTTGGCTCAGATAAACTTCTAAGCCAATGATAAGCAACATATCAGCATTGTCTCTGGCGCGATTGAAAACATCAGACAGGAAGACAGCAAGAAGACAGTTCAACGAACGATAGAAAAGATGAGAATGCTCATCGAGAGTGAGTGATATATTTAAAGAGTTAAGGTTGATAAAGTTTATTTATAAGCAAATGTTTCGCTCAAGTCAGCTGTCTCTTTGCAGGAGGTGATCTCATGATAGACATGTCGTGATCTCCTTGGAAGCTTGACATCCTGATTGCTGCTAGCTAGGCTAGTCTGCTCTCCTCTATACTCCTGATAGGAGAATCCCATTTCGAAGCGCTTTCGTTTCTTCTGCTGCTATCTCCCTACTGCTTTGACTTTGAGATGCGAGAGCGCTCTTCCCTTTTTCTCTATTAAGTTCATTATATAGATTAGCGCATACTGGAAAAATAAGGAAGCGCCTCCAAGCTCTTGAGCATATCCTGGCTTATCTCTATCGTGTCCAGCTTTTCCTCCTCAATTTGGCTGGATGTGTGTGCCTGCTGCTAAGATCTGACTAGCCGAAAAAGGTATTCGCCACGGAGTGTAGAGAGCACTGAATAGAAGAATTTTCGCTCAGGTAAATCACCAGTCTCAGGATAGTAGTTAAGATAGCGCAGGACCTCCTTGTCGCCCTTTATCTCCTCAAACACTGCATGGACAGAAAGCTCGGGAAAGTTGGGAACATTAAAGCCCACAAGATCAGCCGCTTTAATGAGTTCTTTCTGGCCAGAGAGGACATCTCTCAAGAACCTCAGGCAAGTCTTCTTCTATGACGGCAAGTTATAGCCTTCTACAATTTAATAAGCTGCACGAGTCCTTACACGAGTACTTGAGATAGCTGTATAGATCAGCCTTGGAGCTGAACTTTCCCTCGAGCTGCTTGGAGTGGATGAGCTGCGTCTGGTTCACGCTGTGCTGCTGCCTCATGCTTGAGTTCATATCGTGCCACTTTAAGGTCTCTAGAGTTTTAATTATTAGTATGAACCCATATAAGTTAATTAAATGCCTTACATAAGTGGAGATTTCCACTTATGTATTAGGAATAGAAGTGGCTGCTAATTGATAGAGAGCTTAATTGATTACCACAGACATAAGTTTATGTATGGGAAAACTTATAGTACCTTTGTGAGTTGGTGGATATCGGCCAGTGCATGGTCAGCCCTGGTCAGCCCAAGGTCAGCCCTAGGACAGCCCGAGGTCAGCCCTGGTCAGCCCGAGGTCAGCCCATGGTCAGCCCAGGTCAGCCCGAGGTCAGCCCAAGGTCAGCCCTGGTCAGCCCGAGGTCAGCCCTGGTCAGCCCATGGTCAGCCCTGGTCAGCCCGAGGCCAGTTCAAGATTTTTGAAGTGATCCTAAGGTGCTCTACTCCCCGAGGCAGAGAGCTCCTGCCTGCTTAACTATTAATTGCTATACATAAGTTTATGTCAGTGGAATTTAATATTTAATAAGCTTCATATTAAATATGAGCACGAAACTTACCTCACAGGCTCTAAAGCAGCTATCTTGCAGGCGCAAGCGAGAGTTGAGTCCATTGGCTTCGTCCAGTGAGGATGCTGAGCAGCTCTGTAGCGCCGCTGGAGTCTAGAATATTCCTCAAATAAGAAGGAAGGGCGACGATGGCTTCGAAGAGTGGCTAGAACTTTGGCATTTGAGAAGAACGCGACGATCTAAAGCAGGGCGAAGCAGCCCCCGAGTCCTTCAATAATGCTAATTCTGCACTAAAATATTCAAGCCTGCAGAGCTCAAGAGGCATTAGCAAGTTCACTTCAGAACTGAAGGGGCATACACTTAGCTGAAGTAGAATGGGTAATACAGGTGCTAAGTATGCAATAAACAAGAGTAGCGGCTTAATAATCGAAAAGCGCTCAAGCTGCATCTGACCAGCCATTCGATAAAGTAGCTTTTCGATGCAGGTTACAGTCCACTTGTAAGGTTATCTTCCATCTCTCATAAGCTATAGATATCCAATTAGCTGTTGCCTCGAGAGAGCTCTCCTAATAGAGCTGAATAAAATATCGGTGAAGCCTTATCAAGTGAGGCCTCTGATATCATATAAGCTCACGCTGAAGGCTTCGAAGTAAAGAAGCAAAATTATATCGCACGCGGAGAGAATCAACTACTTATAGCAAATAGTCAAGTCTCAGATTCTCCTAACTAGAGGCTACTGTAAGAAATAGAGAATCTCAAGATGCCTTTCTCTTTCAAAGAGGAGATCTCGCTTCTCCTACAACGGCTCCACTGGAGAGGAAAATTAGAGTTTTCAGATCAGGGGAGGAGCTTTAGTGACACTCCAGAAATCCAAATAGTGCTGGCAACATCCTTCAGCGAGAGGACTTCCGAAATTCTGAACCTCTGGAGGGACTTCAAATTCTTGGATTACTTGGAAGATCGGCAGGCGCGCTGCAGTGACGAGATAGAGTATGCTTACTTGTGCTCGTCAAACTTTATACTCATGAGGAGATCCTTTAACCTCACACTTGCTGCGTTCCTGGAAATCAAGCCAAGCCAGGGTGACTTAGCTAATGTGTTGAAGGGCTCTAGTACGGAGTATCCAGGTTCTGCACAACGAGAACATTACTCATCGCTTTATCACGCCACAGACTGTCCGGATACTCAAAGGTTATGCGCCCGAGGTGTTTCTCGGCTCGTTCTAATATGCCTGCATTTCTGATCATGTATCTGTAGACGGAGGTATCCCTCGGCATGTGTGGCTCCTCGATAAGGACCGAAAACTTGTTTTCCATGGTGACAAATTTCAAGATGTGTATTCAGTATGCTTGATCGTGGCTTCTTGTTTTATGAGGAAGCCATTGCATCGAGTGGCAGCTAACCAAGAAGAAGTGCAATCAGCGATAATGCAGGAACTTAAGTTGAGATCACTAAATTCAGATTAGAGAGACTTTCTCAAAAGGCTAACTCATCCTTTCGAGGATTATCCTACTCTGTATTAAATTTACAATTAGATAAACAAACTAGTTCAAGGATGACATCTTAGATTTATTCTTTTATTAACTTTATTGACTCAAAATTTTCATGAATACAATATCATTTTACAATATGAGATATCCGATCAAATTTTTAAGATTTTTTTAAAAATATGTTAAAGAAAAATTCATAAAATTAAAATAATTTTTTTAAAGAAGAACCCCTAAAAAATTAAATCCACTTTCAAATTTAAAGAATATTTTTATTTTCTATATGTTTTAAAATTATAACGTGATTTAATTCCAATTTTAGATGGATTAAAATTTTATGCATTCATTACAAAACTTAAATATATTAGTTTATAGGAAAGTTAAAATTTTATATTTCTAATTTTAAAATAGAAAAGGATTCAGGAAAATTAAATTGAACTCAAATTATAAAAATTTATTGAGGGAAAAATTCAACTTAATATAGAATTAGTTTTAATTAATAAGTTATTTCTATCTATGTATTTAATTACTGTAGCTGAGTTGAGTTAAAGGATTACTAATAAAGAGACCATAAAATAATTTCAGACTCAAACATTTTCTAACTCTGTCTTTAAATTTGGCTCTGTGAATATTTCGGTGTAATTAGAAAGTAATATAACTCTTACGAGATCTTTTGAAGACTTTACTACAATAAAAAACGTATGATGTAACTAAAAGCGTATTAAGTAGCAAATATTTTTTGAGGATGATAAGCTACTTTCAATAAGATTGGCGCAAGAATAAATAAATAAAAAAACATACTCTTATAAATATGCCATCATTAAACTTACATTTCTTAATTATCTTCATCTCACAGAATACATTCGAATATTTATTTAGGCAAGTTTAAATGAAATAATTGTCAATTGATAGTTTTTAAAACACATAGTTTTTATCTTTGTGAATAACTACTGTATAATAGTTAAATTTAGATTTAATCTCATTTACTAAATTAAATAAACATGAAGGAAATGCAAAAGAAGCAATCTCAATAATGATGATGATGATGAATGATGAATGATGAATAATTGAGCATGTAAAAGAATAATCAAGTTCCAACCTCTTTATAGAGATCAGACTTAATTAAACAACTCAAGCATTATTAAATAGGACTTCCGGAGGAAGATTAGAGATTAGGAATTAGAGTGATTTAAATATTGCCCCTTCGGGGTGAGTTTGACTATTTAATACCCCCACCTGTCCCCTCATAAATATGGGGGCTCATACGGTCTCCCTCCAATGCATCACCGGTACTCTCTAGACGTACTGACCACTGACCAGGGGGCCCACAGCCGATAGCCGCAAGAGGACGCGGGCGTTGCCACTCACTGCACAGGGCAATGGCCAGGAATCCCTGCTGTTCAAACCCTCCCTGACTGAGGGCGTGAGCTGCCGGTCACTCGGGGCCTCGGGCGCCATGCCTGGGGCTCAGTGGACTGGTCAAAGAGAGCGTGCACTCTGCCTCCGGTGTCTGATTCAGGGTGCCTCATAGCGGTAGTCATAGGGTGGCAGCTGCCAGTGTCTAGTCATCCTCAGTGATATAGTGTTCTTTGATTGCTCGAGTAGCACTGTAGTCGCCGTAGTTGGTGAGTCGTCTGCTGCAACCACTCTTATTTTATTTCCCTTTTTTTTTCGAGTCAGCTCCATCAGCAACTCCATCTTCCTCCGGAAGTCCTATTTAATAATAATCTCAATAATAAAACTCGAATAATTTAAAGTTGCAAGTAGAAGCAAGCAATCCTTTTTTATTTAGCAATAATTATATAGATTACTTTTTAACTCAGAAATCTTGTTATAAAGTTTTCAAAGGCAGGCTGGTAATGAGATATTGATAATTATTATTCGTAACAATAGAGTCGTCCTTCAGTGGTTACTACTTACCGCATTGCACTATTATTCCTGATAGTATTTCTGTTAATAGAGTAAATTATCTCTCTTAAAGTAATAGATGAGAGTAAGTCTTCTCGAGATTCTATTTATTTGTTTAAAAACAATCCTGGGTTTTAATGGGGAGAAGTAGAAACAAAAATTACATTAGTAATAGGAAATCAAAGTTATAAAAATTAAAGCTCTACTAAGATTAAAGAAGTGTAGGATATGCATTCAATAAGAGTCAGCCCAAGTAATTATGTGAATTTTTATTCGCTTAAAATCTATCACCTCATCGCATTTGGTCTATACTCAATTTAGTTCATATATTAATTTATATTTATCTTATTTTATAAGGCAGAGAAGTAGTCTCTTTTAAATAGGTTGCAAAATTATTATTTTTTTAAAAATTTTTAGATGTATTGTATTATCTTAAAATCAATGTAAATTATAACAATGAGAGTTACAAAAAATCCCAAAAATCTTTCCTTTTTAATAGGTTTGGATTGCATGAGGACTGCCCTGATTTTAATAAGAAATAATAAACTTTTCTATAACTAAATTTCTTCAATTTATTATTAAAAAAGTGAACAATAAAAACAAATACTAATCTCACTTGGAATTTTGTATAATTTAATAATCTATAATGATTTCCTTATGATGAAGATAGAGAACATGAAATGCAAGTGCGATCCTCAAAAGCCCTTGCTGAAATTTATTATAGAAGGTGCTTACACTTCTGCTTATAAAAGATGCTCAATGTGTAACTCGTTATTCAAGGACATCCTTTACTCGTGCTCTCCTCCAAATTAAGTTCGCATTGATTGTATAAAATATATAATACCAAATGGGCTCTAAGATTGCAAGTTCTTGATGTGCCATGACTTAATTTTAATTCAACATAATATGTATTATTACTAATTTAAGCATGATTTTTGAAATTGTAAAAACTATATGAAGAATGTAGTTAATAACGTAATGGGAGTTAAAAAATAATAAACAGATTCATTAGGGAACTCATCCATTAGATAAATAACTGTGAGCCATAAAGCCAATATGAGATTAATAACCAGAATTATAAATAAAGACATCAGTTTAATTAACTCACATCACGTTATAAATTTTAGAAATGGAGAATTTTTCTCTCGTATATAACTATGCTTTCTTTTAATGCTCGCCTAGGGTGGTGTGTAGGCATGGAAATTGCTTAGATGAGAAATTGAATAAGTGGGCGAAGGGTTAGGATTTAAAAAAAATTACACATTTTTATTTAATCTATGTTTTGAGAATAATTAATTCATTACTTATTCATTAACTTATCAAAAGTTGATTTTATTTCTACAATTTCAAAAATCAAGCCTAAATTAATAATATATACAGCTTTGATTTTGCGATTAAAGGAAGGCTATTTGATAGAATCCGATTACTCGATTAAAACTTTTAAATTTGATCTGATTAATAATTATTAAAGAAGGTGAATTTAAAATTGTTTATATTGTGTCGTACTCACTCTATTAAAATAAAAAAGAGGATATAATAATCTAGTTCATTTTTCTGTTTTAACTAAATTTTTAATAAAACTGAGGAAGTTTAATATTGCCAATCAAAAATATTAAATGTAATGCTTGCAGCCTAGTTAACAACTTAGTGTAGTAACTTAAATTATTTATATATTTTCTTATGTGATTTAAATTAAATTAATTTTCTTTAATATGACCTAAATTTAAATGCTTGAAAATAGTTCTGCCGGATAAATTTAGATTTTATTTGTAAACAAATTGAACTCTATGTGTAATTGTAAAACTGTTTCTTGAAGATTACGTATTTGAAAAAGTCAGAGATCATCTCCAAGATCCTCCATTGTGCTAACAGAAGTGATATCAATGATCTTAAATATAAAAGTTGTCCATTTTAACACATTTAAAAATATATCTTGTTGACTATGTGAGAGGAATCTATAGAGCCATCTTTCACGATAAGTCTCTCGCTTAAAAGTCCATTGAAAACAGAAAGAATACAGACTACAGATGGTTTGAAGTCTACTAAACAATAAATTATCAGATATATTTCAATATATTTTTTAAAAATAATTTATGATTATAGTTTAATTGAGCGATCAAGAGGGCTCTTTGCAATTCGTTAAAAAGGAATACATTCATCATAAAAAAGTGAATTTTTAAAAATAATTTTATAAATTAATATTGATTTTAAGTAAAGAGAAATTTTAGATTATCAACTAACATCAACGATAAAAATTGGCAAATTTGTTTAATTTTAATATACGAAACATAGGGGGGGGGGCCTTTCCTCGTCATCCACTTTTTTTCATGAAAATATGAAAAATCACGATAAAGCCTAAAATCACCCAAAAACTCCAAATTTTTAGTCCGAATTTAAATTAAAAATGCCTATCCTACTCATATTCTTTATTTTTAGAGAATTGTCAAAAAGAATTTAGAAAGTTGGGATTGAAAATTTGATCTTTAAGGCGGTTTTATAGAGAATTACTCTTTATTTTATTGTAAAGATTATTAAAATTTTTTATAGATAACCAACAAAGATATTTCAAGCTAAAGTCATTTATTGATATAAATTTCTTACAAATAAGTTTAAGTAAATTAAAATAGATATCTAGTTTATTAATTATTAAATCAGAGAAGATAGATAAAATAAAAAAAAGACTTCTTTATTTATTATGTTTATATAGAAAAAAATGGTTGCAATAAATATAAATAGATTTAAATATAAATTTTAGATTAATAAGCCTTTAATAGGAGCTTGGAGCTTCAAGTAAGAAGAGAATTCTATAACTCTTAAATAAAACATAAATAAAAGATCTATGAGTTATTTTTTTAAATTTAAAATTTGGTGTTTTTGGGTGATTTTAGGCTTTATCGTGATTTTTCATATTTTCATGAAAAAAGTGGATGACGAGGAAAGGCCCCCCCCCGAAACATATCATAAATACACTGTAAAAAACATTAAAATTAATGTGAGATTCAGAAAGAGAAAAACAATATACAATCAGATTTTTTTTAGTTTTTATTATAAATAATTTTAAAGCTAATTCAATAATTATAAGTAAGTTACTATTAAAGATAAAAAATCTGTTTTGCCTAAGAGAAAAGCTATATTTATCGAGAAAAAAAACAATATTAAATTTTTTATTTTGTTTAAACTCTAAAATCATCTTCTCATGCTAATAATTATTTAATAAAAATATTTTGGCTGCATAAATTATTTAGATGATATTCTCTTTTAATATGGCAGGGAGCAAAGGGAATAAGTATATTTGTATTTTAAATAAAATTTAATAGAAGGTTTTAAAGTTGCTTGAATTTTCTACTATATTTACTTCCTTCAAGAAAATTATGTTTTAGGATTAAAAGGTTTGGAAATTTTAGAATTCATGATAAGATGAAGCAAAGAGCTATAATATTTAAATGATTTATAAGTAACAGACAAAATATTTTCTTGATAAAAAGTAAAGTTATCGAGAAAATTAAGCTTCTCATGCAAAAGAACCGGAAGATATAAAATCAGTGTTTTACCTAGTATACATCCCCTTAATAATTTCATTAAAAAAAAAATTTAATTCATTGTAATCAAAACTATGCTAAATATTTTATTATTTTCAATCTCATAATAAATTTATCTTTTAATCGAATTTTAATTTTTAAAACTCTTTAATTGTTAGTGGTAACAGATCTAACTTTTACGGAAGCTTCTTAACTTGATCTTGTTGGATTTTTTATTTTAAAAAAATATTGAGAATTTTTAGAATTTTTTTTCTATCTAAAAAAATAGAATAAATTAGATTTTGGCATATTTTAAACTGCACCTTAATAATTAATTTATCACTAAATCCTACTATCGAATGTGGTTCAGCTATATTTACATTGAGCTCTATATAAAGCATGACATATTAGGAGAAGGTTACTTTCACAATTTATAATTATTTATTTTTATTCAATGTGTAAAAATGCATTCAGCAAAGACAAATAGAGGAAAGAATACTTCCAAACGGCAAGAAAGAATACAAAGAAAACTATTTGGAGGTAAAATTATAACAAATTTATCATTTAATTATTATTTCGGATGCGATAATTGAACTCAAACTAATAACTTTTTCAATTTAGTATTCTTCTTTCTTTTGTTTTTTTTTCTCTTTTAAGTTTTTAATTTGAAGTAAATAAAGTTTACCTGTGCACTGGGTTTATAAGAAGCCAAAGGATGTGTCTCATATTTAAGAAGTTCCAAACGCATAGCAAATAATTTTGCATGATTATTATTTTTTTTATTCCCAAACCTTCAATGAATTGCTTAAAGAAGTTTATCCTGGAGAAGAGGTTTATCTCAGATATGTGCAAAATAATAAGAAAATTATTTAAAAGAAAGGAATTATATAATTTCTTTTCATGTAATGTTTTTTAGATTTCTATGATAAACTTGTCACAATGAGCAAATATGGGAGAGATATTCTCCTAAAATAAAATCCAAATTAAAGATATCGAAACATATTTTATCGAATGGCTCTACTACTCTTTAATTTATTATATATATTTTATAGATAAAAGTGGGGAAGAAAATAAGCTTATAAAATAAAAAAAATTTTAAAATAGAAATTTTATTGAGGGCTTAAAAAATATATAAACCCCGACCTGGCTGATAAAAAAAAAATTTTATTTAAAAGAATTATTTTTTTATTTAAATTTCTATAGTCTATTTTTATAAAAGGAAGTTAATTTAATAACTAAAATATTATTCATATCTAATTAAAGCAATATCATTTTTATCATCATTATTAAAATTTAATTGAAAATATGAGTTAAGTTAAATTAAAATGAAGAGTTGTAAATTGTTTGCAGTTATATTGCGAGCTAAGTAGCTCAATATGGCGTATATTCAATAGCTCCTTAAATTATAAGAATAGATTGTTCTCCTCCCATTACTGTAGGTACTCTCTGAGATGAGGAATCGATGCTGAGAATTCTGAATTGAGAAATTATCGAAGCCTTAAACTTGGACGAGAGATGATTCGCTCCTGAGATTTTCAACTAAGAATATATTAGGAAAAAAAAGTAGCTTAAAATTTTTATTTAATATAAATGGTGATGGTTTCAACTCAATAACTCTTGCTACTAAAGAATTTATATTTTATAAATTAATTATTCATTTTATTCTTCTCTTTTTTATAAATTCTCAGCTATATTTAAATTCCATTTTGAATAGGTAGCAGCAGAATAAATCTTTTTAATTCTTAAATTATACATTTAAAATATTCCTTATAAACTGAAATATTGACTTTAAATTTTGTGCAGCCTTTTTTGGTACTCCCCCTCTTCAGATCTGAAAATATTTTATCTTTAATTTTCTATTTGAAAATGACAAGCATTACTATGAAATGGAAAAATTTGTTGAGACAGATGTTGCATTTGAATATTTCAATCGTCCTAATGAAGAGAATATTGTGAGCCACGATAAATTCGGGGACGCCAGACTGCCCACTGCCTTTACTCATTCTTTAAATTAAATTGGAATTCAATTACAATTAGGATTATTACATTTAAAATATTAAATATAATAATTTATAAATTACATAATTTAATTAAAATTATTCTAATTTAATAAATTATTATAATTTATTGATTTAGGAAATTTTTAAAAATTTATTACCAGTACTTATAGTTAAGTTTTTATTGATGAGATCCCTACTGTAGTTCTTCACACTCCTTGGCTGTTGAAAAGTGGTTTTTTTTGCGCCATCTAGGGCTCATTCGATAGCTCTTGTAAAATTAGCTGGACTTTATCCGTGCTTTTATCCTCTATCTGCTCTCCTGATGGAGTTAACTGACTTTAATGTGGCAGGTGCCAATTATTCATAAATGTAACCTCCTAATTAAATTGCCCCTCACAAATTGAGGATTCAGCCAAAATGCACAGGATCTTTTTTCCTCGCCTTTAAATGAGTTTCCATTTGATACCCATATTGTTAGGGTTTAGAAATAAAATAATGAATATCATGCACAGAGATTTGAAACCTGAAAATATACTTTTTATATCAAAACTTAAAAGTTAAAATATTTCTTATTTATTTCTTTAGAAGAAAAAAAAATAAAATTATTTGAGCTATAATAAGGAAAAAAAAGTTTTTTAGAGATAGAGCTCATAATATCTGAGAAACAGAATGGTTTTTAGAAATTATTTAAAAGTTAGAATTTATAAATCACTTTTTTTGAAATTAATTAGGTTAACTGTCAATTAATTAAAAACTTTTACCCGCGGGGGTTCGAACGACCGTCCTCCAATCATTAATCAGACTCAATAGTAAAAACCATTGAGCAGGGCGAAGTCTGATTAATGATTGGAGGACGGTCGTTCGAACCCCCGGGGTAAAAGTTTTTTAAATTTAAATTTACAGTTAACCTAATTAATTTCAAAAAAATGATTTAAACATTCTAACTTTAAATAATTTCTAAAAACCATTCTGTTTCTCAGATATTTAGCTCATGTCTAAAAACTTTTTTTTCCTTATATAGCTAATAATTTTGTTTTTTTTCTTCTAAGAAATAAATAGAAACTATTTTAACTTTTAAGTTTTGATATAAAAAGTAATTTTCAGGGTTTTAAATCTCTGTGCATGATATTCATTATTTATTTCTAAACCCTAACAATATGGGTATCAAATGGGAAACTCATTTAAAGGCGAGGAAAAAAGATCCTGTGCATTTTGGCTGAATCCTCAATTTGTGAGGCAATTTAATTAGGAGGTACATTTATGAAATAATTGGCACCTGCCACATTAAAGTCCAGTTAACTCCATCAGGAGAGCAGATAGAGGATAAACGCACAGGATAAAGTCCACTAATTTTACAAGAGCTATCGAATGAGCCCTAGATGGCGCAAAAAAACCACTTTTCAACAGCCAAGGAGTTGAAGAACTACAGTAGGGATTAAATAAAAATTAACAAATATTTAAAAAATTTAAAAAAATTTTTCCAAAATAAAAAATCAAAATTTTAAACCTTTTAAAAAAATAAATGCCAAAGGAATTTTTTTTTAAATCAATTTTATTTTTAAATTCAAGATTATAAATTGATCTACTAAAGCCTATGACTTTATAGCAGCTGCCAGTACTTTTATTACTGCAATTCAATGAGAGGAACAAAATTTTTAAAGCGATTGAACTGAGGATTGGGTTAAGTAATATTCTAGCAACGCTTTGAGGTTCTATTAATTATAAGCAATGCTTATTTACTAATCCTTAATGGTTTACAGAAAATTTATTTTATAAGAGATAAAAGAGTTTCATTTGCCAAAGTAAAGTAATTAAATTTAATTTCGCATGAATATGTCTATATTTTACTTAATAAGTTAAAATAAGGGTAGCAGAAGAATAATCATTTTGCAAGGAGAATAATTTCTTAATAAAAGATGATTACTCCTTTATTTATATTTTGCTTATTAAATTTTAATTCTTAAAAGATACGAATCGCTTTTAAATAAATGAGATAATAAATGATTGGTCATACATTGCAACAGGAGGAGAATTCATGGTGGTGGATGTTTAGGGTTGGAGATAAGACAAGGGAAAGTACATTATGACTGACCCCATAGTGTTTTCTAAGAAGATAAATTAGCTAGGATTGGTAGATTGGGGAGAGTAAGGAATGACCGACTATATGTATATCCATGAGTGCAATTATATTTTTATTCCATTTAAAGCAGTTTATGTTTTATTCCTTACTAAATGAAGTGTGCGAAAGAGTAATAAGTAAAGGTAAAGATGAAGAACTCATAAAAAACTGCAAGAAATATCTCAATCATTTCTAAAGTGATAAAGATACTTTCATCTCTTAACTTGATACCATTCTTTAAAAAGCCAATCAAATATATAAATCCAATACCTAAATTTCCAAGATTATCTTGATACAAAGAAAAATTTAAAGATAAAATTTTTTAAAAAAAAGAATTTACTTTTTAAAAGGCAGATAGTAATTAATATTAAATGAATAATAAAAATTTCAGTCATTAGATATCCATTTTACCTTTTCAGGTATTTTAAGAGCACATAAAAATAAGTCATTAAGACGTTTTACTCTTTTTATTTAAAATATACTGCATTAATTATATTTAATGATAAATTAACGAATGATCTATTTTTGATGTTTGCTTCAAATAAATGGATCTATTAAAAAATTCACTCTAAAAGGAATTCTTTAAGTTTAAAATCTTTTGGAAATAATTCCTAGCACAAAATAAAAATAAATTTAGATTATTTGACAAGTTACTTATTTATCTCTTAAAAGAAGCCATAAATTACAAATTAAGAAGGTTAAGCAGCTATCTTTAGATTATTTAATCTAGTTTTCCTTCTTTGAAGAATTTGAAGGGACAATATATTTTTTCCTTCAAATAAAAAAATAACATTGGCAAACTTTTTTATTCTTAATAAAGTTAGCTTTTGTAAAGAGTAAATTTTATTAAGAAATTGGGAAATGAACTTTAATATAAATTGATATTCTTGCTAACTTTAAAGATTGAAAAAAGAGTTGACAGAGTAAACTTCATACTGCAATAGAAAATCCTTGGAGAAAATTTGTTGCTAATTTCTTTTATTCTCTTAAGTCTTCTATTTAAATTCATTTCTTGTTGAATAAATTGACTGTAAAAAAAAATTTACTTAACTTAGGTAATTTATTATTTTCTCAGTACTAGTTTATAAAAAATTACTTCACTGAATTTTATAAGACTACATGAGAAAATAAAGTGGAATAATACCTGGTGTAGTTATCTAGCCAACACTGAGTCTCCTCATTTATATAGACAAATTAAAAAGAGTCCTCTATATCATTAAAAAATTAGAACAAAAATGAAAATGGCATCATAGCAAGACTATAAAATTAAATCGGGGGTGTTGCCTTCAAATAATGTAATGCGAAAAATAGCAAAAAAATCTATATCCCAAGTAGCGCAACAAAATTCAATAGTATTTTAATCTAGCATTTTTCTCATTCTGCTTTCAATAACTGTTTTTTCAGATGACTATATATTTATTACTCCTTTATTATTTAAACACTTTAAACACATCCATAAGAAATCTTAATTTATGCTTGAGTTCCACATAGTTTGCCAACTGATTAAATATCAAGCCATTAGAGATATAACTTGAATTGGGTATAAGCTTAACCCTTAGGTGATGCGAAACTGAAGTCTCATAAGTTTTAATTAAAAAGTAAGTTTGTTTTTTCCTCTATTTTTAATTATATAATTATCTATAATTATAAATCAAGTTGTAAGATGAGAACAGATTTTTTAAACTAATTTCTCCTCTGTCATTTACTTGGAGCTGCTTGGATTAATAATTTTAATCATCTTCATAGCTCTTATTTGTCGTGAAATATCGCGTACCCAGTGTTACATTTAAATTAATTATAAGTTTTTGTCTCATTACTCGTTTTATAGATTTGAGCCGAATTCTACTTCAAATAGTGGTGCAAGGATATAAAGACCTAAATTTTATACTCTATCAAATTCAAATATACTTTTTTTTAATCCGAAAATTTTTTAATTTAATTTTTATGATCATCAGCAACTATTTTATAAACAAATTTAAATGAACCCAAAGTTATATATTAACATTTAATCTTAAATATAGAGAAGTATTTATTAATTCAGAGAGTAATCTATAAATTAGATTTAAAAGGATTTGAGAGAATTGAAGTTGAATTTTTAAACGTAAAATAAGTATTATCACATTCGGTTGACTTTTCAAATAAAGTACTTTATATTCTTGAAACTTTAAGTTAGGCAATTAGTTATATTTTAAAAGTAATTGAATAAATAGCTGGAGAGAATACCTAACATATCCAGGGATGAAATGCTGTGTAGAGAATTAAATAAAATAAAAATTATTCATATGAAATTTTACTGGCAGAATTCTGTAAATCTCACTTTTATTTTTAATCATTCATCGATCTAAATAGTACTTTCATTTATATTAATATTTAAACTCAACTCACTATGATAGAAACCTATATTTTATTTTTTATTTAATTATAAGTTATTTTATACGAAAATTTTAAGTGAATTCATTAAATTTTTTAAATTATTATTTAAGCAAATTGACTTTAAAAATTTTAAATTTGAGAAAATTTGAAAAAATTTATTTTAAAATTCAATATTTTTTTATTTTGATTTAATTTATAAGTTCAATTTTTTAAAAAAATTCAGAGCTTATTTTAAGACTAAAAGGAATACATAAATAAATACTAACTTAAGTTATTATTGATCAATGGAATCAAGCGTCCCAAAAGTGTCTGATCACTTGACTAAAAAATGGGTGTTCGAATACAACTATGGATAAAGCCATGAACCTAGAGGCCCCTTTCATATTGAACAGCTAAATATAGGATAAGAAATTTTAACTATTTTGAGTAATTTTAATTTAAATTTTATACTTGGCCCTTTACATTTTAATAAAATTTTTTATTTAATTTAAAAAAAATTAATTTTTCATTTAATTTATTTTTGTAATTTTAATTTTTTTTAATTTTATCTAGAATTTAATGTGGCAATTTTAAATTATTTTAGAACTGAAATTTTTTAGCAAAATATCTTAATAACTCTCGATATTATCCTTTTTCGAAAATAATTGCTTGGTTTGCTAACGTCTTTATCATTATTCTAAATTTTAATTTTCTATGGTATCTATTGAATTCTTTTTTTACTTTAGAAATGATATTCTCTGATGAAATTTTAAATTACTTATAAAACCTTTAAATTCTAGCAATCAATATGAGAGGTAGTTCTTTATCTCAAATAAAGAGGCTGTTTGAATTTGTGTAAGTTCTATTTTTATAAATAGTGCATTGGTCATAATATTGTATGCAAATTAGAAAAGATAGAGTAGTAAAAAGATAAAACTCATTGCAAATTTAAGCGCAATTAGTAATTTGTTATATAAGTAAGATGTAGTGATCAACTTAAAACAATCTAAGGAACATAAAGAGAAGAAATAGCTGAGTTTAATATTTTCTTTGCTCTCTTTTTTTTTAAAAAACAAAAATTTTAAATATTAAAATTTTTTGGGGGGTTTTTAAAATAAAAATATTTAAAAGAAAAAGATAAAAAAAAATAGTTTAGGAATTTTCGTCCCAAATCTATTCTTCCAGTTGAAATGTATTCGAACATCTAAGGGTTTAAATTTAACCATTATTTTTAGTTATATTCAGCTGCAATTTTAAATAAAATCTATATTTTAAGCTATTTTTTCGCTATTGTAAAACATCTTAAAGTGCAATTTTCAAATAGTGCAGCATTTTATGAAAACATATCATGCTTCAGCTATAAGCCCAAAGAAATAGAGCTAAAGAATTACAGCATTATACCTTTAATCATGATGAATTAAATTATGGTTATATAAAAATGCTACAGTAATTGAAAATTGCACTTTAAGTTGTTTTGCAATAGCGCTTAAAATATAGTTTTATTTAGGTGCAACTTACCTCTAACTAACTGAATTAGGATTAAAATTTAGAAGCCTTAGAAGTTCGAGCAAGCCTCTATAACAGGAAAAATCAGATTTAGGAGAGGAAATTATCCTCTAATCATATTTTCTTCTTACCTTTATTCATTATAAATATTTACTGTCGAGGAAAGGTCCCCCTCAAATCAATTACTTCCCTAAACTTGAAGACAAAACCTCTCTATCTTGTGATTAATTCACCTTGCAAAGTATATCATCATAATATCACACCACATAAATTTTTAAATGCTATGAAATATTTGAGTAGTTAACCGAACCTTCTAAGAAATAGTTATTGAGAACTAGAATGGCTTTAGAGAATTTCTATTCCATTTTTCTCATTTCTTATAAAGAGATGAATTTTTTCCAACGTTCTTTACTTTTCATCTTAATCTGAAATCCCGAATTCGCAAAATTAACTTTCTTCTAAAACCAAGGTGTTTATAGTATGCCATCCTCAAACTGATACGATAAGCGCTCTTTTTAGGCAAAGACACCGGTAGAGGCGATTTTTAAAATAACGAATTCTTAAATATTGTTCGTCCTCCGCCTCCAGTGTAGTAATATCTGTTGGCACACTCAATCTTTAAAAGATTTAAAAGATACTAAAAATCTGTTTTCTAACAGTAAAAGGTTAGTTAATATCAAGAAATGCAATATTGGCCTGAGAATACTATACATTAAACATTCTTTTATATTTCTTTGATTAGGTGCTTCTGTCCTTAATAAAGTTTAAAATTTTAGATCTGCCTCAGATTAATTCGTGTAATTTATTTACAATTTCAGTCGATTATTATATTAATTGTCATTTATAATTATGGAGTTTGAATTAATTTTGGTGTATATCGAGAAGAATGAGTAACACAATTGAATTTTAATATCTGTAGGAAGTTTAAGGGCAAGGGAAAGGAAGAAGCAGACAGATTTACTTTTGAAGGAAACTTTAATATTTTATTAAAAATGGATTATTCTAAGCAAATAGTTTAAAATAATATTTTATTAGAGAAGGATAGATCAAGGGTTCTGAATTCTTGATCAAGCAAATATTCCAGAATAATATTTTTCTAATTTATTTATAAACTAGAACAGCTAAGGTGGAATAGATAATGGCAAGATCATCAAGGGTAGAGTAACTGAAGACTTCTCTCTAATTGGAAAATGGTTTTACGCTTTGATT